>JAYRBW010000487.1:0-14057 GCA_036023295.1 Invenusta paracnida | reverse complement strand
AAACGATTTAATTATTGTAAATTTTAGAAAAAATATTTTGCCAAAACTTTTGGGTAGACGAGAAGTAGTATAAAACTTCATACAGAATCAAAAAGAGTCGTTTCTCTATGTGTACTGTACTCTATGCTATTACTGAACAATTTTAAACTTATTTATTTGTATTTATTTTCTTCGTTTTTTTGTAATGATAATAAGAAGGAAGGTCCATTTTGTTTAGATCAACGTTTCTTTTTAGACAACTAATTTGATGTCAGTCAGCGAATGTGGCATAAATCATGAATGACTCGAATATTCTATTCAGGAGTCGCCAATATTGCTTGCACGCCAATTCTAGATTTAATAACATGAATACGAACAACTTTCTTCTTGTCAAGAAGATCTCATTTCGTAATATTTTATCTTTCTTACGCATGTGTATATAGAATATAAAAATCTAACCTAGAATTATAATTATATAGCTTAGAATTATGAATATAATGAAAACAACTTGCTCAAATACATAAAAGTATTTCAAAATATAAAGATGAACGTATGATGTTTATCCTATACTTGATTTTCGTAAATATTGTAAATTGATCATTTTAATTTTGAAATAATTTAATAGGCTGCAGCTGGAGTGCAACATTTTTTCATATATCTTTGAAGATTATAATCTGTATTTTACGCTTGTTACTTTCAGCACATTTTCTTATAAGAAACTTTATTATTTGAATTTATTATCTTTTAATCAAACAGAATTATTTTATTAAATCGATCATTTTTTTTAAAGGCGTCACATGATTTTTCATAATAATTACTGGATTGCATTTGTTGATTTGATTGAACATATTTAAGTGATTATGATTTACTATTTGTACATATACCTATACAACATACATGTACCAAAATATACCTGATACATTAGATCCGACACTGATGTTCATTTATGAATTTGACATATTACATTATTCAATAATTAATACGCATAGACTAGACGGGCATAACATTTTATTACCATACCAGAAAAAAAATTTATTTTATATGTCACCAGTTAGTTAATGGTTTGTACTTCAGAAGAACGCAATGACTTTAGAGTTATACGCCAAAGTTACACAAAAGCTTGTGAACTACCTTTTATAAAAATAGACTTTAGAAGAATGCGATATTTTTTATCTATAGAGAAAGGGATATTAATTTGTGCAGCAAAGTGGAAGTTGGAAGAGAAGAGTTGAGAAGGGGTGGTGGTGTTGAAATAGCCCACATATAGACTATTAACCTAACCACGAGAGAATACATCCAACCACTTTGATCGTGATATATTGCCGGCACACCAGCCAGACAATGTAGACTAGACTGCTTGCTTCAAGGGGCGAAATATGGGAGTCACCGAAGACTATTTAAGAGTCGGCAAAAATAGCTTCACTCGCCAATACCACACACAGAGACACATTCTCTATATTATTATATTATTGTAGGTTGCAGTCCAATGCTGCAACTCAAATGAATGGAGTAATGGTTGTAGTACAAGGCCGAAGCTGCCTCCCACTTTCACAAAGTCCTTCTCTCGATCCTCCTCTCTCCTACTCTCGGCGTCTCTTCACCGAGGCGATCTATTCGACGTTCTGACCACAGACACAACTATGACTACCGAGCCTATATTATGTTCAACATACACCTACTTACTCAGAGAAGAAATACGGCCTATACGTCTAATTGACATTAGGGATGCTTTCTGGATCCTGGATCAGTTACAAACGACTGGTGCAGAAAAGGGAGGTAGGGAAGTGCATCGCCATCCTCCGATGAAAGTGTACTAATTAATTATACACACAGAATAAACTCGACTCTGCTCGTAAACGTATTATGCATATGTATACACACTACACAAACTCTGGCTAGCGCTCCAAGTCACATAAACTCGATAGTCTGGGACAAAAACTGTAGAAAAGGCAGTCAACACAATAAAACCGCTGCAGCGCTAATCTTGTTGGTGATTTTTAGACGATAGAGAGAGGTAGCGCGGGGGCGGAATAGAGAGGGAGGAGAGGGCAGGAAGAATACCTCATTAGGAGCGTTTAGATGTTTGGAAATATCGACACAACACTGGACAAGTTTGCTTGGAGAATTATACTTTTCAAAAGGGAGAATTAGAGTGCGTGCCCTTTTGCTAGGTATTGGGGTCATATATATGTGGCTCTAAATTAATTGTAGAAGAGGCCAACTTACTTACCCTGATGTCGCTCAATTGGCTCAAAGATGTGAAAATGTGATAATAGTTTCCGTATAAGGCTGGAAAAGTCAGTTATTATATTTATCTGCGATTGACGAACCGCTTAAGCAGAGTCCACAACGTATATGAAAGCTCAGAACATTTAAAAGCGCAAAAATTCAAAAATAATTTGATTCTGGTAGATTTTTTTGAGATGCATAAAAAAAGTTGCTTGAATATATTATTTATTATTAATCAACTAATTAATAAATAATAAATAATTCAATTGCCTAATACTATAGCCAACACATGGTATGATTTTTGGAGCTTGTATTCATCTTACAGATTGATTTTATGAGCTGGTAAACAGCCAGTATTATAACCTAATTATAACCTTTTTGAAAATGTGATCAACGGCTGACCTATATGCTTATATTATGTGTATCTTCAACATCAATTCATAGCCTTTTGTATTTTAGCTTGTTACTTACTTTATTTTTTTCAATGCTGTCGTGTTCGTATCTCTCTCTCTATAATATGTATATATATAATGTATATATCGACATCTATAACCAATAATTACTCCTGTAAGTAAGGTAACTCTAACATGTGTGGGCATTTTATCTTTATGAATCCTACATTTCCTGTGTGGACTTTTAAAAAATATTAAAGCACGTTCTGTTTAATGAATATGCAATCATGTTTCATCATTTTCTTCAAGATTTAATAAATGTTCAATATATACAAGCAATTTAACCAAATCTTCCTTTTATTATTCTGTTAACATTTAATCAATAAAACAATTAATATATAACTATCCTACGCAACTACAACGAAACTTTATATATAGAAAATATTTTAAATAAAAGGTGTTGTAGTTCACCGACCAGAAATAACTGTTTAACTGTAAAATACCAGTAGATAGGTATTTCATATTTTTGTACTAAAAATAGCTGACATTTCATTGTTTCCAGATGTGTAAAATTAATTGTAGTTTATTTTGGGACAAATGTACCTAAAGTAATATTTAGTAATGAGGATTATAGGTAATAGGTATTCTTCTAATGTAAGTTAATAATAATTAACAAAAACATTTTATAGCTTATAATATTACAAGTTTAATAAACACGTTAATTAATAAAATAATGTTTCTAAAAATGAATACATGGCTAAGTTTGTCTTACTTTAACTTTTGTATTTTACGTACCTATATATTATTGTGCAGCGTGTTTTGCGAGCGTGTAGGTATATTTTACATAGGATCGGAGACAACTAACATCTTTTTGTTGCATCTGGAGTTTAAGGTCTTTAAAAAGCCACCAACCGGAAGCTGATCTTACAAAGCTGTCAAAACGTCAGAAACTGTAAAGCATAAAATAAAATGCCTTGTCTATTAAACATAGATAAAACATATATGTATTTATATTTAAAAAAATGATGTACCAGCCAGGAGCAGTAAGGGTGTGGGAACAGTGTTGATAATTGTAACATTTTTGAATTTTGGATTTGAAAGCTGTAGGTACAATAAAATAAGACAAATTATAACTAAAATCTATTTTTGCTAAGCTGCCTGTCAAAGTTCCTTACATTGTAACTCTTTAAATCTGCGACTAACTGTTGTGTATATATATATATAAAATATATATACATAATGCCTAGTTCTATATTCCTTCATTTAAATGGGATTAGGTCGTCATGGAGTGATCATTAATTATTAATATGTGATGACAGGCAGGCTGTAGGCTGTGCATTTACCATCGGTTCGGTAACTCTATAGATTCGTCTTAAAAGGTTAACATTATTATTTGAATCTTTACAAATCTATATTGGAAGTTTACGAAGAACTTTTCTCAGTGTTGTGTTCTTGCCTACTCCCTAGATTTTCGATTTTGTAAATTACAAATCGAAATGAAATCAATAAGACACACATAAATAGATGTATATTCTGTGTATTAGACGATGCGGTAGCACCTATGTTTTATTAAATATTTAAATAACTATATAATGGGCAATATATTGCAAGTGTAATTTCAAACTTGGTCGTATAATTTTAAATTTTGAACGGCACTTATTATTTTAACAGTTTATACGTTATGCAGCTTAATATACTAAGTTTTAAGTGAATAGAAAGAAAGCTTTTGCAAAAATTGTTTTAATAACTGACAGCACTAAAAAATGTTAAATCTACATTTAACAAATTCACAACAGTTTAGACTAGAAATATTTAATTAGGAAATCGCGCATACATTAATTCTGGTAGACGATTAAATAATTTTAAATAATACATGATTTAAAATGTTAAATGTGGCATAAATTCCAATTAGTTTTATTGTCATTAAAATAAATAGGTATAAATAGATGGAAAAACAACAAATTGTGGCTGACAACGCCCAAAGAAAATTATCATAAAAAGCTTATTTTTCATAATATTGAAAATTATACATATTTTCTTAATATTTAAAAAAGATTTTAAAGATTTAAAAAAATGTTTCACAATATTCTGTACAAATATTTTATTGTTGAAGAAATTCATTTTTGATTTTATCACATATGAGAACTCACATAATTCTTCAAATAGTTATTTTATTATATGTATTTTTATTGATGGGATAATTACATTATTTGGTATTTTGGCTATTGGGGGCTTTTAATTTCATCTTAAACTTGTCTGATTGGAAAAGATCTTTCAAATAGTAGGTATTAAATAATGCTTAAAGGACGACGATTTGAAAAGTATTTCATTGGGTTTATCGTATATTTGTGTATTTATTATTCATGTTAGCGGTTATATTTATTCCCTTTAGCATACTTCAACTCTTTTCAAAATATATACTTGCCGCCAATTACAAAAGCAGTTTAAATTTAAATATCTATATATGCGTCAGTTGTCTTTTATTAGCGACTGAATCAATATGACTGTTCTATTTTAATTAACCATGCTCGTTATAAACAAAGTTATCAATAAAAAATGACAACGTCACACAAATAGAAGTTTTAAGAGAATGAGCTCAAAGACTAAGTAATAAAGCAATGTTTAAAATTACGGAATGCAGTCTTTGATGAAATTCTTAAAAGACGCGAACCTGTCGTTTTTGTTTCGATAAAAACAGTAGGAAGAACTTTTTAACGAAATTGATTCCTTTCAAAAAAATACATAGATACATTTTCTAAAGTTACCTTTAATTGTGCATCTAGTGCATGGCATTTACGTCGATACTAGAATTGATATTTTTAATACAATCTAGCCTGATTTAGTGGTAAAAATGAACCCATTCTCCTTATAGTTTCTGCTCTTGGCTTGACGATGCTACCTCATCGTCTTATTGCAAGGTAATCGGGCTTCACATTAAGCCATATTATTGCCCTTATGAAATGCTCCAGTTGCATTACAATTGTAATAAAATCAAACTCAATCTATGTATATATCAGATATATATTAAGTCAGGTCGCATTGACTTATTATTTGTACTTATTTGTGTTTAAAAGGATAACATTCGTCATGAATTATTAAGATTCGCCCAATATCCCGTGGGAATGTCGAGGTTGAATATTAATACAAAACTTCTCTGCTATTTTGTACCCTGAAATACGGGATATCCGAATATTGTAACAAAGCTAAAAATAGCAGACATTTCCTTGTAGGACTTGACCATGTTGGAAGGTTACTGCATATTATAATGTGTCGTTTTTTTTCAATTCTATACAGAATAATTTATTAGCAGTATATTATGGTTTGACGCAAACATGAAAATAACAACTTTCAGGAGTTCACTATTGTTTGCATATATCTTTGAAAGATATAGATTTTTGCAGCTGACATAAAAAACTAAAAAAGTAAACCCCCAAAATAGAAACAGTATGAACGCATAGCTATTTGGCAATACGTAAGTATTTTATTTAGGTACTATTAACGCGCTTTATTTTAAAAACCACAAATTCTAATAATCGTGAAAGTAATTAAGTCTGTTACACGTAGGTTGAATTAAATTGGAGTACTCATATAATGTTAATTATAGACTGTTATAATTTTAAATACTAAAAATCACACATTCAGCTTTTCCACTATTCCCATAATATGACCTATGAATTTAAGTATATTCTAAAGAGACGTTCGGTATCAGACGATATTAACATTAAAATACACTTTTTTCTTGCGTACAAAACTGCGTATAACTTTTTTATTTGACTAAACTCAATGCGGGGAGTATCGATCGCTTCGAATACGCTTGAATAACTTGAAATAGGCGAGACACAAAGAGAATTTCTAGTGATTCTATTCGCTTTTTTTGAGAGCTGACTAGCCGAGATATCGTAAGTTTTATGAGACCTTTCCAATATTTACCAAAAGTTAAAGAGGATTTGTTGGTGCCGAAGAGAAATTGCAGTGGCTGCCCTCGATTTCAACCAGTTTGCCGCACTTCTCTAAAGAGCTGGATATATTAATCCACTTCCATAGAACATCCTAATTACCAAAACTACCACCAGCCCACAGGACATAGCTACGTACTGAATGAGAAAATATTTCCACAAAAAATCAGATCGCTAATGTATGAACTATAATTATGTGATTAATGTTCCTCTGGGATAGAGTGCGTATGTCATTTGGAGCTCTGAGTACTCTTCTATCAAGTACAATAAATTATAATTTAATTGTAACACATGTATTCATCCACTTAATGTTTAAAATATGAATTATATAGAGGGGTTATTTTATGACTGTCCTTTCCTGAATTAGATGTGGACATCTTTTTTAAACAAGTGATCTTTAGCCAAGTTCAATATTGTCAATTATAATCAAGGATAACGAGTGCAGATCTAAGAATTATTTTAAATAATTCATTTTCTAATTATTTCTTAGATCTGTTACATTTATAAATAAACTCACGGTATATGAGCAACCTTTGACTCCAGAGTTTGAGCACTTGATAAACTGTATATTAGCTTTTAATTTGGTGTCACTGGAATGCTATAAAACATTCAATGGGTATATTCTCAGGGTGATGGGGTTTTCATTTTCCTTTTGAGATTTGATTAGTGTGTGTTTTTTTGTGTATTTCATGGTACAGTGAGGAGTGTCACAGCGCAGGTCGCAACAAAAGTATTATAATAATATATATTACATTACATTATAATATTATAATGTACATGGTATGTGTTAATATGTAAGAATAGCATTTGGTTATTCCTATCATTTCCAGCTATCACTGTGGTTAGTTTGTATATCTTATGGCACCACGGATCAGGTAATCTATTAAATGCCAATATTGCGATCCAAAAAAGACGAAAAATAAATCACTCATTTCCACCGTGTTTGGTAGTTTGGGCAAACGAGGACAATCCAATTTAGCCCATTTCATGGAGCCAAAGAAACATAATAAATAATCAATCCACCGGCTATTTTGGATCCCCTGCATATGTTTTGTGTATCTTTAATTATGCATTCTGTCTGATTTATTGGTTGCAAATCGTGCCGAAATAATTGGCGAGCTTGTCTTCAAAACAGGAAGACGATTAATGGGAGATTTCCTTTGCTGTCGCATCGAGGAAACTTGGCATTACTTGAGTTCATATTGAACTCAGCTAATTAATTAACGGTTTGAATAATGAACGTTTTTTGGAACATTACGAACAAAAATAGTACATACGTTTGGCTAATAAAGTTGAAAAAGATCATTTCAAAAATTGTGTATTCATTTTGTTTGTATAAATTCTCTGACAAATAAAATAAGAATACCTCAGTATTGTTGCTAAGAAAATATCTTCGTCTTTTTTATATTCAATTGTACATATTATAGGGGTCTTAAAAAAGTCGTTTTCAACTTTCACTCAAAAATGTTTTTCAATAAAAACGTTAGTGTATTAAAATAATGGATTTACACAGCACTTAACAAATATTACAATATACACCATTTTATGAATTATACGTGAAAAATAAAGTTCAAAAGATATTCCCCATTCCTGTCGACTCGGGTCAATCTAATGACATGTGACCGGACATTATCGTGCATTGTGGCGGAGGTACCTTTTTGACGAACAGGCAAAATCTGCCGTAAGAATGTAATATAGCGTTCACCAGTCACCAGTTCTCCTGGTTATAAAACTTGGAAGTAATAATCAGATCCAAAGTAAATACCAACAAAGATGTAAAATTTCTTGAGTGACATCCCACGTCGGAGTAGCTCGACCAATCACCAGCTTAGTCCATCCATTTCTCCTGTTCTGTTCCTATGGATGAGGCTGAGCTTATGGCCTCTTTTCATCAATGACGAGCATATTTTTTGCCGCTCTTTTGATCTGGGAAGGTTTTAAGGCAATGCATCAATTTCCCAAATTAACCCTGGAGCTAGAAAAGTCGAAAAAACGGACCATCTGTGGCTTGAAGCTGTAGTTTAAAATATAAGCCTTTAATATTGTCCGATTTCAATTAAATGTTCAGAATAAAAATAATAAGACCTCTTCTATAGCACTTTTCCTGATTTCCCAATCGTCCCCGAGTTATAGGCAGGATTCCACTTTTTGAGGAACACTAAAATCATTACAAAACCATAATATTGACGATGCATGCATAATTCAAATGTTATATATAAAGTATCAAGCTTTATCAAATTTAAAGCTAAATTACAGTTTTATACAGAATTGTTTTATAATTTTATAATAAAGATTTTGTTCAATTTATTTTAAATTAGCTGTAAATTTGTTCACTGAAGCATAGAGTAAGTATAGGTTATAAAAAAGTATTTAAAAATATTGTTTACACATTTTGCATGTATGATAAATATATTATTCGTAAAATATATCGAGAGATTAAAATTTCACAAATTTTAGTTTACTCGAATTAAACAAGCGGAAATTTCTTTTATGAGGGTTACTATATATTTATAGATGCAGATAATGTTATTATTTGTTGTTATATTAAGAAATTGTTAAAGCAAAACATTGTTCAACTAATTAAAAATCACCTGTTTAAATGACAGAATTAATGTATATAGTCGTAAAATCTTGGAAAATACTATAGACTTTAATTACCAAGTATTTAAGATAGGCATTAAACAGGGGAGTTTTGTTATACAAAATATGACAAGTTGAAGTAATCTTCGACTAATGTAAGTATATAATTGAAGAGTATTTTAAATGTAATAAATATATTTATTTTTCCTGTTTGCATTCACAGTAAATGTTTTGATAAAAATCTTCTTATATATATATATATATATATATATATACAAACCTCCTAACTCTAACCTCGTCATCATTGTGGATATATTTCTATTTTTTAAAGCATAAAAATAGTATACCATGTGTTTAGGTGCTTGAGAATATGATGCAAAGCAGTGAAGACCTCACAGCGAGGAGTATAATATCCTCTTTATCAGAAAACGGAATAATCTTGTCTCGATTTTAGTATAATTGTAGATGAAAAAGGCGCCCAACTAAGGCATATATTATTTTGCAGTAATGTTTGTGCACGAACTTTCGTCATATACAATCTTTTGTTGTTTAATGCTTAGTAAAATGACTAAGATAAAAAGATAGACGTAGTCTTTATACGTGACTTTGTATAAAAAGGTTGCCAATTTAACGATAGTAAATGAAATAATTTTGTAATGTATTGCATTTCAATCCCCTTTCAGCTTGGAATCTAAATAGATTTAGGTACCCAATAACTGTAATAAGTACAAATAATGCACGAATTCAATTGAGCGCTTCTTTTTTGCTTAAATTATAAAATCTAGACTGTTTTCTTCAAGTAATTATATGTATATCTATTCAGATAACCTCCTCGGCCGTGCACACGTTGATTATTACAAAAACTAAGTTTATCCACATTCCTCTTCATGCACATCATTTAAGCAGCTCTAGCATATATAATAAAATCTGCGTAATTTCTACAAAATATCTATTGGCATTACTATTTTCCGAGTTGACATAATATATGGGTATAGGCATGTATGTAGATAGACGGATACGCTGTTATACTGCAACACAAATATATCAAACGTCTGCTGGCTTCATATGGGTACAATGATCGTACATACACTCTACTTAACAACTTTATATATTTCACATTTGTGTCCTTTTATTATAATAACTTATCCATAAAAAAATATACAAAAATAATTTGTAAATTGCAGGGATAACCGCATATTTAAATCAATAATACGATACAATGAAATAAACACAACTCTGGAAAACTCTGTCAGGAGCGGGGTTCGAGCCCGCACCCGTTTGGCTACATGCGCCAATTACATTTTAAACATATAATGCGTTCCAATTATTTTTTATTTTAAGACATTGATGGGAAATCAATTGTATTTTACTCAATTTCCGTACTTAAATAATTGTATGCAACTGGCCACAGGATTTTACAATAGTAATTGTGGGCGTAAATTGGATAGAGGGCGTTCACTAGAGAGTAGGCGTCAATATTGAAAATTGGGTGTACGACGTTCCCATATCACATTCTTATTGAAGTAAAATTGTATACCGACAAATATTATCATTATTATATCATTAAGAGCGCTACATAATTTCAAATGCAACGAGAATTTTCAAATAAATTAGGCTACATATCGGATTCAAACATTTCTTATAGAGACATTATCGAAACTTTAACTGTTCAATTTTCTAGAAATTCTAGCAATGGAAGTAGTTCATCGATAATTGCCCGAATCACTTAGGTAAGTTGCACGAGTTTTATGAAATCTTTCCTACCATTCGATTCCGTGTTGAAAAAAGCCTTTTGTCTCGAATAAAAGGACCAGAGTTTTTTTTTAATAATCTCCAACTATAATCTGTGCAGACATTATATTCGAATTAAGCATGTTTTTGGCTGTAAATAAATAAAAACGGGCTTAACGAACATACGCCTTATCGCCTTATATTAGTGACGCGCTTTAGATGCATCTGAATACATTCTTTGAATGGGAACAGAAGTCATTATGCATTATCTTTGTTCTCTTTTTAATGGAACAGGGGATTACATTCTGTTCAGTATTTGTCTCGCATATTAATATCAGCATTGAAGCTGATATTTTACACAGGCAATTATATGTAATTGTTAGTTAGCATTTTACATTCTCACATTTACTGGATCTGTTTCATCCTGTTTTATTTGATGTTATATTTTCAGCTGAGCTAAAATAATGAAATTTTTCAGAAAAAAACGAAAATTCTTAATCTAAACGGTTAATTTAAGTGTGTTTTAATTTTAAATGTGCGTAAATATATAATTAACAAACAACAGGTAATCAAGTATATTATTATTTCTAAATAATTTAAATGTTAAAAACAAATAGCAACTGTGAATCAATTTAATATTTTTTTGGTGAAAATATTTGTAGTTTAAATTATCTAACGGGTATTATAGGACCCCAATAAATTTTAAACTTCCTAATAAGGCAGAGATTTTAAACTATGCATATGAAGTTAAATGAAGTTCTTTGTAACATATTCTATTGAAAAATAATTGTTAAAAATTATATTTTGTATTAAAAATTATATTTTGTTTTAAAAATTATATTTTATATTAAAAATTATATTTTGTATTAAAAATTAAATTTTGGATTAAATTTTGTATTAAAAATTAATATTTTTTACAGATTAAAAAAATCAATGATTAAAAATGTGTCTTCGTATTTCCACAAGAACGAGGAGGCAGAAAGAATGTATGAATATTAAGTTTCCATTTAAAACTTTAAAATCAGTTAGACTGACATATATCCCTATATATAGAATAAATCCTAACGTTTCATATAGCTTCCCCCGTTATAACATCTTCATTGAAGTAAAGTAAAAGCTGGAGTATCAAGCTACTTAACTTGTGGCCTGACAATTTTCAAGTCAATAATACTTCCTGATCCATGACAGTTTATTTTTATTTAAAACTAAAATCTTTTTATTTTATTACCATTTTTTTAATTTTACGTGTTTTTTGTTGCTCAAGTTGGCCTAAAAAAAGTCATCTAAAGCGCGAAATAATCGGGAATTATAATGCATGCAATTATTTTAGCATACAATAATTTTTTATAGCGAAAAAAACAATAATTCCACTTCAAATATCACTTTGTAGATAATTAATTAAAACTTGCTACAGCATATTATAAACCTTAATACCTTACATGTTCTGTGCAGATATAAAAGTAATCATAATTCAATGTTCTCTATTTTAACCATATAACGCTATTCTATTATTCAGAGCTAACACTTCAGGCTATCTTTGTTTCTTGGTGAATTTTACTTTCAAATATTTGTCAAATTATAAATATAAGTCATTAAAATTATAGATTATAGATTATTATTAATAAACTTATATCTTAAAGGAAACCATGCTTTGTCATGCAACTGTGTAATGAATAAATTATTCCAACTTTTTTGTATGTCTTTATCTAAACATTTCATTCCACACCAATAAACTATTTTGGACAACCATCTATTCGGAATATGTACATATAATTAAAAAAATAGACTGCATTTCCTAATAACATTCTTACCTTCTATTTGATAATGACAAACGAAAAATTGTAAATAATCACGTGCCTTACAATAAGTTTTCAGCTTATATGTATGTTTAAATATATAATATTTGTGATATTATAGGTACTAAATCTCTTCATTGAAAGCTAGGTGTCATAAACTATCAGTTTAGTTATTCACATTCTACAAATATGTCTTCAGTGAAATAATGGACTTTGTTTTATACTATTCCGCACCTTGCGCAAAGCGTCTGATATGCTTTATTAGTAATCTATTGTTGAATTTGATAAACCCATTATAAGAGAACAAGTTGATTCAAGGAATTCGTATTATTATTATTATTATTTATTTTATATACATAAAGAGCTATGCATTTAAATAATAAGTCTAATAGTAGTCTATTTTATTTTATCATGCAGACCTGAAAGCACTAAAAAGTTTTATTATAGTCAAAAATGGTTAAAGACATTTTTGTATTACTTGTTATGAATTTAACCTTGTATTTTCAACATTTTATAATCTAGTGTTGCCAGCTAACGGGCATAATGTATAATATTATACTGACAATTTTAAAGATTATAAAAATACGTTCATAAGCTTTCACAATATGAATGACTTTATATATAATATATGTCCTAAAACAATAAAGCATAAAATCTTCAATTCCAGACTTGTATGTAAAAGTTCTTTTTCAGGTGTATGAATTTCACAGGTTTCTTTTATGTTGTTCTTTTTTCCCCTACAACTATAGGTATAGTATACAGCATATTATACTTAGTGTTGTAGAACGATTACGTTTTTCAAAAGAATAAAATATTGCCCATATTTTAGTGTCTCCGCAGAAGACGACAACAATGTATTTATTTATTATTTGTACTCTAACATATTGTATAAGAACTGCTAAGACAGACAGACAGACGCGGATACAAAGGCTTGCACGATGCGCCATATCTTTTGTGTTGTATGTGATGTTGAGCGATTTCATTTAACCGCCCCCGCCGATGGAAGGAACACCCGAAGCCAGCCTCTACACCTCAGAACCTCTTTTGCGTCAAGTGCCTTACGCCTTAAAAGATATTGAGCAAAGTAAAGAAAATGCATCTCCACTTTATCACGCATATTTAAGTAAATGATTCTTTCTAAAAACTCTCCCGTTTTGAGTACGAAGGCAGCTATAGACACCGACATGAATTGACTTAGTTGTAACGAAAAATATAATTACCCAAAAAACCTGTACATGGAAATGTTGTCGACATTTTGTACAGTATGCTAGTTATAATATGGATACTTTTACAAGTGATATTGATAATTATGGAAGAAAACTTAAATTAAGTACCTTAATTTGCTCAATTATAAAGTCACTTTAACTATAATACAATCAATATAATATATATAT
>JAYRBW010000476.1:0-14058 GCA_036023295.1 Invenusta paracnida | reverse complement strand
ACCCTTTCTTTCTCTCTTTTTGTTTTTCTCTTTTTATTTTTATTTTCCCCTTCTTTCTGGTTAAATGAGTAGATTTTTTGACTGCTGTTTTATCAACTTATGATTATTTCATAAGTAACGCTTTTACAATAATATTATAAAATATTTTTATTTGTAATGTTTTATTCAAAATGATTGCTATTTGAATTCGGATTTATTTATACTTTATGTATATACACATATTAAATAAGAAATAATATAGTATGTCATATAATACTTAACGCTTGTATCTTTTATTTTTTAATATATAATATAAGTTGGTTTGATCGAAACAATATTGGACACAACGGTTTATGAACTTTTCTGTTATTAAAGATTTATTACTGTAGTATAATAAAATTAACTTATTGCACTTAACTTATGAACTTAACTAGTTTATGGAGGACCGGTTATATCAATATAAATTATAGTTTCATTTGAATTCTCACAGCATCCCCTGTTTCTTGTTATAAGGCAGATAATTTATATTCTTAGTAATTTTATTTTATTAATTGTCAGTTGTCGTAGTATTGTAGAAAAGTATAACTTATATAGATATATTTTTGTCTAGGAGTATCGAAAACCTTTTACGTTTCAAACAATGCTCACATTGTTATTTTTCTAGGGTAGTCCTTTATTCTATTTTATATAGGTTTATTTAAAATAAAGGACTTATTCATTTTATTATCTAAACTCATTAAAAATTGTCCTTAGATATCTATTTACGACTTATTAACAGTTTAATAAAAAAAAATCTGCTGATTAGAAATTTAATTTTACTTTGAAGGTCATAACTCCAGTTTTAAATGTAATTAATAATCCTCCACAAAATAGCTCTCAAAGTTAAAATTGTAAATTACTAAATTATCTTTATATTTATTGAATAAAAGCTATTATTATTAAGCAGTATGTTTCTGTTTTTCGAAACAGCACTGTTTGGTTTTCTTTATTTATATCTCATTACACTGCTGTTAGTAATAATTATTAACACGCAATAGTATGTATATTATGCCGATTAATCTATCTAAAATATTTCCATAACCTTCGATATTAACTGTGTATTCTTATTTATTTCCCATTCATACTTTGATTATGACCTCTTTGTCAAGTAACCTATTAATAATTTAATAACTGGAGTATACACTAACTTTCTTTCAAAACTAAAATAATATAAAGTAATTGCCTTACTGATATATGTTTTCATTTGTAGTTTTAAGTCATTAAAAGTATAATGAATCATTCTCAGTATAATTATATACTAGTAGACAAAACAGTAGACAACCATTGTTCCATTTGATGACGTCATAGTTTTAAAACCTTACCATGCAACAAATAAGGGTTTTTTTAGGGCCTCTAAAAATGTTTTTGTCAAATAGTATAAAAATAATTATTAGATTATAGATTATTGTAATGATATTATTATTATTAATTATGTAATAATTAATTATAATCTATATATATATATTTTACAATATAATAATAATTTTTATTATTTGATTTTTCAAAATATTTTTTTGATAAAACTAGATTTTCATAAAATAATTCAAAACAATTTTTTTTCTGAATTTCAAATAGTTTTTTTTGTCATGATAAGCTTGTTTTGATAAAAAGTGTAAAATATTTTTATGGCTATGAAGCGTTTAATAATTATCAGATTTGTCAAATTAGAAAAAGGAATTTCAAAATGATTTTCTGATAAGTTTGGTTTTTATAAAATAATAATTTCAAACGGCTTTTCTGACACAAAAGGGTATTTTTCATGAAAAACTTGATTTAATAAAAATGTAAACCTAATTTTGTGGCTCATGAAATTCAATTGTTTATCAGGTTTTTATGAGTTAAAAATTTGAGTTATTTATTTAAAAATCAATCAAAAAGTACAAAAAACAAATATCTTTCTTGATAAAATATCAATCTACATAACAAATTAAATATAATGCAGCTTACCTAGTTTAAAATATATATGACATAAACATATTGTTTAATTATAATTTAACAGAAACAAGCTCAAAACTTGATGACTATTATAATGAAATCATACAAAATGTTAGATGTCTGTAATAAATTAAATTTAAGATCTGGAGCTGAGTAATCGGTGCAGTATTAACCGGCATAGTTAATATTAAAATAAATAGATAAACTGCTTATTATGCATTTCTTAAAATTAAATTTTGCTTATATTTTATACATAGAGGTTAAAATTTCATTATTTTATTACACGTATCAATTAATAAATACTATTTTTAAGAACGATAACATATATTAAAATTATAGTATTTAATACTTGCAAACAAATACACTTGTCTTTCAAATATATTAGACAAATTTCATTTTTTCTAAGAGATTACTATTACTTCACGATAGTTAACTATATCAATAAACCTGACACAGATTAAATCTAATATATTGAAACGTTTTGCAGTTAATCAAGTCTACTCTATTTTTGTTATTTTATATTTTAATGGAAACTCATATTTATATTGAACTCAAGTGAGTCGTTTTTCTGGTTGATTTGAAAACTGGAGGAAAATATTTTTGTGTAACTTACCAAATTGCTTAAAATGAGTATTTTCTAGAACATTGTAAAATATATTAAACTATTGTTTAATAATAAACAACTACGAAACTGTATAATGGTCTTTTTTAATCTAACGATATGTCCTTAATAATTTTTGAGGTAAAAACACAATGAAAACATTTGTTTGAAGATCTAGTAACTGTAATATTTTCCCTTCAAGTAATAAATCCTATACATTTAAACAAATTAAAAATTCCTGCGAAATCCTTAAGAAAACTGAGTTGCTTGTGTCTAAGTCAGTGACTACAGATCCACCTTACTGGTTCCTGCTACAGCCGTGCAGAGAGGACATCTATTCAGCGTTACACTGGAGTCGGTTGCACTAAAATCGTCTTATCTTATTTTTTTAACTTAACTTTAACTTAACTAAGTTAGATAAATTGCATCAACTAGCCAATCCCAATCCTATACTAATTTAGTATCGAAATCCTAAATATCTTAGATAAAATAGTTAGGATTTTTGTTTGGTGCAACCGGATCCTGTTGGATAAACAAACAATGCACCAAAGTGATGTTAAAGTGTGTATCGATCGAGTTGAGTGACAATGAAAATACTCAGTACACATGAAAGTAGGAAACTTCACAATAACGAATGGAGATTGACGAATTCATTTTATATCTCTCAGTCCCGCCTCTTTTTCTTCATCTGGTTATACTTACTCATTCCATAATTATAGGCACTTAAATTATATGTGCACATGTCTGTGCCAAACTCACAAATATAACCGATAATATTTATGATTAAATGAAATGAAATGAAGGCTCACTTAGAAAAAGTTATTAAACATATTAAATATTTAACTTTATACAAAAGCCATGTTTTTATAAATATAAATTTTTGTTAATTTATTACTACTATTTAAGTACCATACTATTTTATTTAGAATATTATAAATATATAAACATATCAATATGGACTTGTATATTATTAGCGGAAAATATTAATTAACAAGTACTATAATTACTTATTGCTCATTTTTAAATATCCATGAATTAAAGGTTTATCTGGCGTCGTTGTATAATATACGGAAACACATAGCTTGTGTGTCACCTAAATGAGTTAATATACAATGTTAATTTAACTTTTCTGAAAAAACTATGAGAAAAACTTACAATAAAATCACTTGAAAATAATTTTTTTCACACTCGCTTGACCCTTCTACGAGCAGATTTTTTATGTTTATTTTTATGTTTTCATATTGTTTATAATGTTGTTTGCTCTTGATTCTTCCAGACTGGCTCGGTTCTGATCGAGAACCTCTACAGGCAGCTACAAGAGTCAAGTAACAAAGTGGACAACCTGGAACACGTGTGGACCACTCTCTGCTTGATGGCCCTGGAGATGGGTGAAGACCAGGTCATCGTTGAACTTTTCCGTCTCGTGCTCACTGCACAGAAGTTGGCGGCTGATCCCGAGGTTAAAATGGCGCTCACCCATCGTTGCGCTGTTCATGCCCTCCTCGCCGCCTTTCTCTCACTACTGGTGCATTTGGCGGGTAGACCAGGCCTCACTGAACACGTTAATATGGTCAGTTTCTGCCTGTTTCTATATATTTTAAGCAACGCTCGTATTTTTAATTGTAATAACTGATTTATTTAAACAGTTAAATACCATGCTACTTCTACAATAAAAATAGTCTTTGTAACTTAAAACTGTAAGCTGGTGTTTTTGTTATAAATTACTGTATATAACTTTCAAAATGGATAATATAAAGCGGTACTTGTAATTATGCTTTCATTTCTTGCTTTCATATTTAATGTTGGAATGTTTCAATAAAATAGTTCGAAAATAAAATATCTGTTTAAATGAGTAATAATACATTGAAAAATATTTATAATAGTTTAACTTGCATCATTATGATATTGTCTTTCTATTTCTTTTTGAGGATACTTTCTTATTCGAAATATTTAAAATAATATGTTATATACATATATGTATCGAATAACGGTCGTCATTAACCAGTAGTTTTGTTTATTGACATAACTTTTTTACATTGACCGAACTATAATATTATGTGATGTTTTCGTTTTAGGGCATAATACCCGCTCCTTTTTATTTGCCTGCTATCATCATTGTATTATTTTCATGACTCAATAAATATATCTTGACGATCTTAAAAGCCTATCAATTTATTGTCCACATTGTTAGTTTATTCTAAAACTCAAAATAATATGACAGTAATTTATTATTGCTTCATTTATGTAACAGAAAATTCCTTGTTTGTTTACCACGTAGGTTCTAAGAATTTTACTGGAGCTAAGGTATCTTACATACTAGTAGCTCGTATCGTATAGTATTGGCAAGCAAGAAGATTCTACATAGCGGGATAAATTATTGGCAGAAACAAAAACTTGGAAAATATTTGAACTAAATATCGGGGAGCAATGTAAGTCGACTTAGCCAGAAATTTAACAGTATTATAAGGTTGCTATTTGGCAAAAGAAGCAAGAAACCATTTACAGTTTGAAACTTTATTTAAGCTTTCGGTTGTGTTTTTGCAAACATTCGAAGAATTTTATTCACTAAATTATTGATTTTTATTATTTTGAGACATCTTTTGGAGACTCCTGAAAGTACATAAATAATGACTTGATTAAATAGTAAATTAATTTATGTATAACAAATATTTAGTTGAATTGTAAAGATACAATATGCTTATTTTTTAATCTAATATTAATATACTAATTAAAGCAAATATGTTTAGGTTATTCAAACTCGGCAGAAAAAAGCGCCATTCTTTCTACCAAAGCATGCTTTCAACCGATCGAACACAGCAGAAAGGTTAGTATATTATCGCTTCTAGTGGATAATAAAATTATTTTTATTTTAGCATGCTACTTGTAAGTGAAACTATGTCTTATATGTTATTTTTAGTTATCCGAGTAAACTGAATGTCACCGACAATGTTATGTTCAGTGAGTCCGAGATACGAGACCAGCTGAAGGAAGCTGGCTACGACACATCTACTCTCACAATGCCGTTTGATTCCTTACAGGTTGGAGCTTCAGGCTCTTCGAAAGGTTAGGAAAAGTTTTGTTGTGAATTGGATACCATCAGCCTCACTTCATTATAAATAATAGTTATATTTAATATTTTTTGTGTTTTGAAACTGTTTCGTCGCTTTAGAATTTTTATTCTGTGCTTTAATTGAAATTCATATACAATGGTGCGTATTTATTTTGTTTCTACTTAGTTAAGAATTTTGTACTTTTATAAACATGCATAATATTATTTAGTTATTTAACTTTCCGCATGTAATTAATTTGATAATTTATCTGAGGTAATTAATTTTATATATTTCATGATAACATAAATTAATAATAATTATGTGATTATTTTAAAAATATTTTTGCTTAACTTTTAAATATTATATTTCAATGTTCACATATGTAGTTGCTTATGTTTAACTTTTAATTAAATGTATTTTTGTAATAATCATCCATATACATATTTGGTATACGGATACACCTTTTCATACATAAATTTATTTCTGTTCAAAAGAGCTCTAATTTTATAAGAAAGCATTTAAATTGTTTTAATAAAGTAAGAATCTTATTGGAATAATTCCCACTTACCTTTTCAACAAATATATTTCATTTTTATCAGGCCTATGTTGATTAATATTATAATTTTAGCGATATAACATTATATAAAATTATATACATGAAGTAAATAGTATGCAAATAAAATATACATATTTTGATGATTATTAAAATATGTAATTTTTTTTTACTTAGACGTTTTCCAAATTTATCAAAATATTATGAAATTATAGCAAAACCAACTTTGTGGCAGATACCGATATCACTCGTATATCATTTATATTATGCAAAGTAAATGTGATATATTTTCAGACCAATTAGTTATCTATTAGTGTTTTACATGATAGTATTTTGTTAGCTATTCACAGCTTTCCTTTTATCTAATTTCCCATTCCTCACCTCTCTCCCTCCCACCACTTCCTACGCTATTATTAATGCTACTTTAATAATCATTTGATTGCGCTTTTAATATCCCTATTGTATCTTGTTTTAATTTAGTAAACTAGACTGTCCAATAATAGGAAAATCACTATGAAATCATTGGACCTACTCATTAGGTCCAATCATTAGGAAATAATAAGAGTAATTATTCATTAATAACTTTACTAAATTTATTAAATTGATACATTTGCTTGTTACCAAAACTTTGCTACTAGGTGATTTTTACACTTACACATGCTAGTTTCATTCGTTAAGTTACCTCTTGAATAAGTAGTGATGCAGAATACATATTTTATAGAATTAAATGTAACATTCTAGCTTTTTTTATTAACTATGTCCTACTACTTACTATAACTGCAAGAAGAATCACTTAAATGGAATATATAAAAATATATAGATTTTTGTTTTTGAAAAATATAAATAACGAATATCAGAAATATATCTCGATTCTTCTGACAATATGTACTTTGTTTACTGAATATATTACATATTTATAATTACACAATAAACAGTTTATTTATGTTAAATTTATAAGTAGTATAATATATTTAATAATATGAAAAATTGTAATTATAGTTGTGCATGTTTATACATGTGTTTTAATCTTTAATAAGAGTAGCTGTTTGCTTCTTCCGTAAGTAGGGCCTTATTGCTTATTTAAAACATACTTTATTATATTCAATGGGATACAATTAAAGTGTGACGTATGCTGCGTAATTGTTATACTTATCAGTAGTATAATATAGTTATATATGTATAAAAATGCACATAGTTTTACCTACAGATGCCCTGTCTCCAACCTTTACTTACATAAATGTTTGCATCTCTCTCGAGATAATGTTTAGTCTCTGTGTCTGTCTCTCTACTTTCTAGCAACTGCTTGGCCGCGAAAGTTCTCCACATTTGCCTGTATGTGCAGTTCACAGTACTATGCAGAAGCCTGGTTGTATATTGTTTTTAAAAGCCCACTTCAAACAACCGCCACTATCGCTACCGTGCATTTTTATCCGCTACATACAATTCCGCAACAGCTTTAATACATTAATTATGGTTTTATGATATAGCTAGAAACTGTTTCTGCTTTACGACTTCTGCGTAGCTTTAATTTCCATTTTATTTTTCCCAATTAAATTAGAGCTAAGTGCTTGTATATAGCATAATATTTCATGGTGATAGTATGCTTGTTTAGTAATTTTTAATAACCATATAGTAGTTATTTACTAAAGATACACATTGTGGTGTTTTTATTTTTAGTATTTAATATTGTACAAGAAATATACATGATCAAATTACTAATTTGCTTTTGGTTAAGCGTAAATATAGCGCCATATTCTTTTATACATATAGTTAGATATAGCCTATTATTCAGAGACATTGCTTTTACTAAATGAAAACTCGAAGCTTGTATCTTATTAAACTGCTTTCAGTGTAGTGTCTTTGAAGGTACAACAAAATAGTGAATTGTCTGGTATATCTTTATTTTGTGATTATTGCACGCACCTTAAGTATACTAAACGATATTCTTTTACGTGATCATAAAAATTGAAGCAGATCGTCTGTTTTTAGTTTGCACGTACAAGTTTTATGTTTACCAGACAATTTTCACAGATTTGTTACCCTTTTCCAGTTATTTATTTGATATTATTGCTACTTATATCTTATTTTTCATTTAATCATTGTAATAATATTGTATATATATATATTTTATTATAAAATCGTTTCAATTGTTGTTAAGCCAATATATTACCATCACTTATTTCTATTAAACTGAATACTCTTTAAAGATGTCTAAAAATGTTGATAGGTTTGCATCTTTGTCTAATTTATTTTATGTAAAAATTATGATTTCACAAGTATTTTTTAATAATTAATTCTTTTGCCTTACAAAATTGTAATTCTTAAAATTATTTGCCTGTTAATTATGAATATAGCATGATTTAATTATTAAACACCACTAAATTTTTACACACCGATTTCTTTCATTTTGCGTGTCTTTGATTTAAATTTGATTATACGTGACATACTATTTATTTTAGTAGTATTAGGTATTTACTAAATCATTTATTTAAGTATAATCTCTTTTAAAGGCTAATATTATGGTAAGTTGGAAGAATGTAAATATAGGCGTTTTATGTGTCTATTTAATCTGACATTGTTTTTAACATAAAATTAGCTTTGAATTTTAATGATTGACACATCTAATAATTTTATTTAATTATGTATTACGCTTTTGTCAAACACTTCAACATACTTAGTGCATAACGCTTATTCTTTCAGATATGAGTGATGTTCGACGAAGTACCAGCGATCTCACACATTCTCTCAGCAATTTCTCTGTTTCTGATAGTATACCATCCACACCTGACATGGATAGGGTGAGTAATACATGTTAAATACATTCCAAAGATGTTTTATACTTTAGTTTAGCTTAACGTTTAGAGTACCAATTTAATGACATGCACGAGATTTCTCAATTATAATCTCATTCCTTTCTCATAATATCATTCCTTTAAAGTACTGAGAGATTTAGTTGAAACATTTTTTATATCAGTAACACCAAAAACGGTATGCACTCACCCTACTAATAAAATTACATTACAAACATACATGTATTACTAATGATAGTTAAATATTATATGTATTTTATACATGTTTAACGAGTATTACGAGATACTTATTAATTTGAATCATTTTTGAAAATATTAATATCATTTCATATTATGTATATTATACACTTATGTGTAATAATTAGATATTAAACATATCTATAATAAAATCATTGCATAGGAGACTTTCTAATCATTAAGTTTATTTTGGGCAATTTTAAAATTGCTTAATTTTATTTTATTCATTTGTATTGTTTTTTGTTCATTTACAGGAAGAAAAGGTGAGTAATATGTTAGTCCTGATAACTAATCTCTACAGATATGTAAAAACACCGAATACAAATTAATATTTTATATAATATAATATATCTGGTTATTATACATTATCAGTTGTTATACCCTTTTATCTTTTGTGGGGAAACAGATACTGAAGTCTATTTGTTTGATGAGGGTTATTTTAGCATATTGGTTATTTCTTGTTTTTAGAATTTGAATAAAAAGTACAAATTATATGAGAACCATTCCTCTCATTTACAGAAAGATGATACTCCAGATCAACCTGATCTTTCATTTGATACGATACGCCGAATCATGAGTAAGTGTCGTTTTTTAAATGTTATTATTTTATAAATGTGAACACACATATATTATAAATATTTATACTTTAGTGTTGATTAGGATTTGTTAATGAATATGCCTACTACATGAACAGCCTAGTACTATAGTCTGTTATTAATGTGAATTAATTAAATGGAAAATAATCTTTTAGATGAATCAGCCGATACACGTCGTCAAAAGAAGGTTGATGACGAGAAACGGCTAATACAGTATTTCAAAACGGCCAATTTTGAAGAGATCTGCAAGAGACAAAAGGAACATGTAAGCTGGGAATATGAATCATTATTATATTCTTTATGTAATCTAATTCCAATTAAAAACAAATATTCTTTCGTGAAATTATTGCTTACAATTGTAATACTACTAGCAAAATTATAAGTAAAGGGTTAAATATTGAATTATTTTTATATAATGGGAATTTAATTCATATAAGTACAATACTACTGCACTGGTTCAGATTAAATTTCAATATTTTTATGTGATTATATTATATTTAGGTTAATTTATTAAGTATAATATATGTATGCTATCTTAAGTATATTTTTATAACTTAACTTGTTTTAGAAGCTGTAATTGAAGTTATAGAATGTAAAAACCGTCCTTAATGAGCTCCTCAAATGATTTTTAATACAACAAAAACAGATCTTGAAACAAAAAAAGCGTTTTTAAAATTTCATTTAGTTTAGTTAGTGAATAGATAATTAATCATTGTTTCATACTTTATATTGTTATTTTAAGTTAGAGTTTTAAATCCTCGAGTTAGGAGGGTTTTCGCATTCTAGCCTAAATATATTGTTCATGTTAATTTTACCCGAATTTTTTATAGATATAATAATAAATTATGAAGTTATTAAATGTTATGTTAGATAGATATTAAATAATTTATTTGTAAAATGTCTTCTATATTGTTAAAAATACTTCTGCATTTAATTATCTTGGAAGTTCTTAAAGATTGTTTGCTGTTACTTATTATAGTAACAGCTTTAATCATACTGAGTAAGTTGTATGTACATACTTGTTCATATTTTTTGTTAATAAAAACTATTTATTGACATGGTATAAAAATGCAGTAATAAGGGTGCAATCGTGAATCTGTAATTTGAGCTATGTGCGAATAGCATATTATATATTATATATTGTTTTATAAAGTATTAGTACCCTATTGTTATAACTAATATTTCCCATTTATTACTCTCTGCATAAGAGTAAGCATATATTATATGTATATAAGAATTAATCAATACCATAAAGTTACTCATATAACTATATATAGTTTTCTTCTGTGAATAGAGATAACGATAAAATGCAGCAGTTCTGTGTTAGTACAATACTTATATGCTTAGTTATTAGGTAATAATCTTGTTTATTGTACAAGATTTTTGGGGTAGGTGAATTCTCACAACATGGCTACGAGAACAGTGCCTATATAGGTTTTTAATACAGTACACCTTTTTACTGATATTTCGTTTTAAAGTGTTAGCAATATAATTTCTATATAATTGCAATTTCTACATATTTTATTTCTTTATTTTATATAAATATATATTTTAACAACTAATTTTATTACCTATCTTGTTAGTATTAACGATTTTTTCGATAAAACATCCCATATTTGATAATACTAAAGACATGTTTAAATAATCCCGATCGCCTCTTAATAAGCAATACACATTTTATGCTTTAAAATGTTTTTCAAAATTTGTAACGATTTCTCATTTAAAAACAATTACATTATGAATTTAGGAACATCAGATAATCAATTTAGATATTCAAAAGTTCAGTTACTTGAGATTCGCAAATAATTTTAGTCGCTTTGTCAAAGGCTACTACAATCTCTTAGCTGCCTTATTTAATATCAAGAAAAATTATTAATTATTATCTAATTTACTAGTAAAACTAATACATATTCCATGCTCTCAGAAAGCAAGACAAATGTTATGGTTATTTCTTAACGCTCTCTAAAATTCGTTCTCTGCTGCAACTCTGTCATTGTATTATGTATTCACATAAAGCCACAAATATACCAACTTGAGAAAACTAAATCGGGAATGTTCATATTCCTTCAAGCTATTTTAACAGGCAAATATTATTTTGCGTAGGTGTTTTGTATTCTTTTTTCTGTCACCTTTTCTATAATATGTGTCTTCTCCAATGTTCGGTTAGAAAACTTGGAAATATGACGTAAAAATATTGGTTTTGATATACACCATTACAGTAATTATATAGTTTTGTATTAAAAATTGCAAACTTTACAATGTTGTGAAAAGCAAAAAGAATTATGTTGTTTCAATAATTGTTTTTACGTATGTTTAAAAACCATCAATATTTCTTTAATTTTTTGTTTTTATGATTTTCAACTATACTATTATTATTGAAATGCATAAAAATATATTTATATGAAACTCACATTTACTTAAAGATAATGTTTTAAGTAAAAAACATCCTTTCTTCATTTTTATTTTAGACTTATGACATTTTATATAACATAAAATTATTTTAAATATTCGTATGCACTACTTTCTATCGTTAATATCTAATCTATTTTCAATTGCATTATTGAATTAGTTTTTTGGCGTAGGTGTTTTTCAGTGAATTTAAAGTTAGATGACTAAGCCATTAAAGGTGTTAGTTATTGCAAAGTATACGTCCCACAACTAATCTGTCTATTTTTGTTCAATTCTATACTATATGTACTACGCATTGTGCACAGGCATATACGTGATTGGTATAAGTTTCTCTTTTCAAAGACCTACGCTATTGCCTCTTACATGGATATATAATGTTGTATGCAGTATATTTTAAACTATAGATACAAAGTGCGCATTATTAAAATGTATTATTATATTCACTATTATATTTCAAAGCTTGGGTACCTATATGTATACCCGTACGGGATACGTGCAATTACAACACATTATAATAGATTGACGACATATTGAGCTTGCATGCTAACTTTGGATAGCATAACTCTACATTATACATTTCAAGAGCTAGTTCATGACCTACTCAAGTATCCGCAAATACATTTTATTTAGTATTCTGAGTATTCCTATAATTCACATATTATAATCTTTACCTTAGACTATACTACATAGTTTGATGCGATTTGGAAAAACAAGAACGAATTTGGCACATAATGGTTCCAAATTTTATTTGGCGGTTTTAAATTATGTTTTAACTCGTTTTTTTACCACACCTTATACAATTATTATACTTAATAAATACGCTAAATATTCACAATGACAAATCGGTAAACATGTCTACTGATTTATCAATTGATCAAGTCTTATTTTTCCATTTTTAAATGTAATTTTGAATTAATTCAGATGAACAAATATTATTTGACATACAATTTGAAATAGTTTAACAAATTAAGATTTTTGTTGCATAAAATTTAATAAAATCTTAAAATACTGCTTAAGGAATAAATATTTACAGTGGGGCAAAAGCTTTTAAAGTTTCTCCATTTTCTAATTAAAAAATGGGCTTAATACTCCAGTCAAACAATTATACTCTTCATTAGCACCTGTTTAGATTTTAAATTTGACTCGTAAATCACAAAGTAAACTTTGTATACAACTGGTTTAGTCAGAATATTTGACATTATAGTCATGCAAGATGTGTAATACAATCTTCCTTTATAATATATGATTTTAGTTTTCTTTATTTTATTATCGAAAACGATTACACTAAAATATCTACTTTTTAATTAGTTATTTATACGTATCAGTTATTCAATTATTGGTTATACACATAAAAAATACTGTGTAGGTACTAAGGACAGATTATAATATAATTACTTGGCATAGTTTTTGGAAAGTTGGAAATTTTGTTCCAAAATGTAACTAAATAAATCAATGCATAATATTCAGTTATGTAACTTACTACGAAGTTATTGCAATTGTATTTGAATAGTTATTCTGGATATAAACATTGTTTTACTTTGTTCAGTATTAATTTTTAGGATCTAGTTTATTTTCGTACTTTTAATGTTTATATAAGGCATTTTATTCCGTTTAATTTTACAATATTATTTGGGAAAAATCAGCTGATGGCATAATAAGCGGATATAAATATACCCGCTTATTATTCCATCAGCTGATTTTTTTTTTCAAGAAAACAATTAAATATTAATATGTACTTGTATAATAATATATTTATAAACTTAAATATATACATATACAGGGTGTTTCAGAAGTCCGTTCCCATGGTAATAATCATTTATTTTAGAATTACGGATACTAATACATTAGA
>JAYRBW010000465.1:0-14058 GCA_036023295.1 Invenusta paracnida | reverse complement strand
CCCTTACTTTATCGTCATCACTCTGACGTGTGATGTGTTCAATCTTGTGCCTGTATTGTTTCTCTCCAGTTTTTTTAAATTTAATTTTTATTATTCAATAAAACTGTTTCTGATGATGATACAGGCAACGGTAGCACACCAGACATAACCTTAGTATCCGAGGATCTAGCAGACAGCACCAGTTTGGAAGTCATTGAAGATATGGGAAGTGACCACCTACCCATACTCGTCACGTTCGAACACTGGAAAGAAGAAGTAGCCAATATAATTATAAAGTGGAGCTTCAAGAAAGCAAAGTGGACAAGTTTCTCACTAGCTACGGAAGCGAAGATGGGTGCGGTTTCAAGTGATACGCTAAATCAAATGGTGGAAAACTTCACAGAGAAGATTATCCAAGCGTCACGCGAGACTGTCCCTAGAGGCCGTCGCACCGTGAATAAACCATAGGTACTGGAATAAAGAGATCAAAGAAGCCATCAAGAAAAGAAAGGAAGCGACCACTTTTAAAAATATGAGCGAAGAGGAAAGAGTCAAATGGATCGAAGCAAGCCAAGAAGTGCGCGACATCACGGAGAAAGCCAAGAAAAAGATTGGATGAATTTGTAGCTAATGAACTGGATAGTAACACAGACACCACTTAACCCCCTAGAGAACCATCAAAGCAATGGATGGCAGAAATCACCCGAAGACACAAGGCAAGGTCCTCACCATAACAACAACGGATAGCAGTAGTAGGTGAAAGAGAAAGTGCTATACGAAGATCGCATGAAAGCAGAAGCCTTCGTCAAAGAATACGCGAACGTATCTAGATTACTCCGCGAGAGAGATAGAGATAGAGAAATCAAAAGAGAAAAGATAGAACACCAGACGAGAGCATGTAGAAACTACATGGGACAGAAAAAAAGGATGCTGTGAGATTAAAGACTACGAAATCTTTAAAGCTATCATAAAACTGAAAAATGACAAGGCGGCGGGTGACGATGGCATCCATGGCAAGATGATTAAACACCTCGGAGACAAGGGAAGAGAGAGGCTAAAAGAAATGCTTAACATCTCGTGGATGAATTGTACTGTCCCAAACAGATGTAAAGAAGCCACTATTATCCCAATCGCAAAGAAAAAGAAAGAACTTAAAAAATGGGTAGATTCAGACCAGTCAGCCTCACTAGCCACATAGCGAAACTACTGGAAAGAGTAATCAGAGCTCGTCTGTACTACATCTTCGAAAAGACAGGAGTAATCGGGGACATCCAAGCTGGCTTCAGAACAGACTGCTCAACAGAAGATCAAATAGGCAGAATGATCCATGGTTGGAATGAATCCAAACCGGCCAAAAGATCAATCCTAACGCTGTACGATTTTTCGCGGGCGTATCACAAAGTATGGAAGGAAGGGCTCATCGTTAAAATTTACAGAGCAGGCCTTCCAAGATGCATGACTAAATGGGTCCAAAACTTCTTAGCAGACCGAAGAGCCAGGGTAAAAATTAATTTCGGACACAGCAAATACCACAGCTTCAGAGAAGGACTCCCCCATGGAAATGTTCTAGCCCCAGCGCTGTTTCTTATATGGATTAACGACATAAGTGTGAATATACATATAAGGTTGAAAAGTACCTCTTCGCAGATGACAAGGCAACACTGGCTCAACACACGAAGCTAGATACGGCAACCAACGCTAGTCAATCAGCAGCAAATCACCTTAACATCTGGGTGAAACTCTGGAAATAGAAACTAGCGGTGGAAAACTCTGAATGTATCATATTGCATCAACATGGTCCAAAGAAGCGAACAAAGAAGCCAACATCACCATCGAGGGCGAAACAATCAAGACCAGTAAATATGTCACATTTTTTGGAATCACGCTGGATAGACTTCTTAACTTCAACATTCATGCGAGAAATATCAGAAGTAAGACAGAGAACCGGATCAAGCAATTATCAGTGCTCAATAACAAATGCTGGGGTGCCAAAGAGAACACTCTAAAAAGCGTGTACATGACCTACATACGTACTGCTCTCTAATATGCCAGTGGAGCATGGATGCCGGTTATGAGCGATACGACCAACAACCAAATCTAAAAAATCTAAAGAAAGGTGGCAAAAATAATAACAGGATGCTGTAGCAGATCGAGGGCAGATGACGTGGAGGAGAAAGCTAAATTGGAACCAATCAACACCAGAATCGTAAGCAAAGCTACGAAACTGTACGAAAGAGCCATGCGAAAAGAAAAAAATGACCCACTCAAAATGCTGGCTAGGAAGAACAACAAATCGAGATTGAAAACCACAGCGGGATGGAGAGACATCGGCATTAAAGCGAGTAAAGATGGCATTTATGCCAGAATACCAAGAGAACGTAGAGCTAGAGGTGTTGAACGACCACCATTGAAAAGAGTTCAAAACATCAGAATCACCACTAGTATTGAAGGATTTACTAACAGAAACATCGAAGCTGAAAGAAGAAGGATCGAAGTTAAAAACTACCTAACAACCCTAGAGAAAGCTAACTCAACTATTTACACCGATGGATCAGCCATTGAAGGCGACAGAAATGGCGGCGGAGGGATTGTGGCTTACTGGGCAGATGGCAGTAAAACAGAAGAAGCCATCCCGGCATTGATCCACTGCTCCAGCCGCAGGACAGAACTTCTTGCCCTCAGGAGAGGCCTGCTGATGGTTAAGAACGCGAAGAAGGAGCAGACCGGTCAGCTGATCAGGTTCCTCACCGACAGAGCATCACTAGAAATTATAAAAAATGCCAACGAAAAAAACAGAAGTGCCACAGTCGTTCATATTCTGAAGACCTGCGACGAAATCCACAGTGATGGAAGGAAAATCGAACTCCAGTGGATCCCGTCCCACTGTCTAATTGAGTGTGATGAAGAGACTGACATGCAAGCCAAGAAAGGAACTGAGCTAAACCAAACCGCAGTGGCACTAGATGTCGATTCAGTAGTGGCGGAAACCAGAAGAAAGAAAAACATCGCTGAAGTAAAAAATAGAAGTCACTCAGAATGCAAAAGGGTTAAAGAAATCAAATTAGAAATCGCGGGACTCAAGAGAAATGAATGCCGTACCATACACCAACTCATAGTCAGCAGAGTCTACTGAAGCCAACTTTGAGACTCTCAATCGCGACACCACCACTATCTATCCTACATCCCCAAATGGTCTGCAACACGTCAAATTCTTCACCCACGCCACAATCAAGAAAGCAGACAATCTGGAAGAAAGAAAAAGGAAGCCATCGATCGCCTAAATAGCCTTCCTCCAACTAACCACATCATTTGGCCAGACGGCTCGGCAACTGGGAGCACCACCAACGGAGGCTGCTATAACTTCAGCTTCGACACCTCCAGAGACACCAAAATCCCCGCTGGTAGATTACGCAGCACCTTCCAAGCTACTTCACTGCCATTGGAGCAGTGGATCTTCCACAGTAGTGTGGATCTTCCATCAGCAGTGTGGATCTTCCACATCAACAAACCTTTAAACTTTTCTCGTCTCAGGATTTGCACCTACTCACAAAGCAACCCGATCGCTATTAAAACCCTGCATCATCCCAACCCCACAGTATCAACCCTCTCCTCGTCCACAAGACCAACACCAGAAGAGAAGCCACTACCATAGCTCAACTTCGAACCGGAGACTGCCCTATTCTTCCAACATATCGCCACCGTATTGGATTAGAAGGATCCTGCCTCCGCTGCATCAACGCTATCGACACCCTTGACCATCTTCTCTCCCATTGCCCCTCCTACGATCATAAACGCCTTTCGCTCTCTGTCCCCCCTCCCTCTCTCCTTTCTCTCTTCCAACTCCTCACCCTCCTGCTCTTTCCATCCTCCTCTCTGAAGTGGATCCCTAGGCGACCTGATTTGGGCCACCGGCGGCATAACAACAACAACAACATGTCTGGTTTGTTACTGACGTGACTGTTAAACAACGAGATAATTGATTCAACAGAAGGAGTAGAACTTGTCCAATTCGCCGACAATACAACAATTATATCATAGTGAGAAACGGATGAAGTAGCAGCAGGACTATAAGCTCAGGCCTACATCGTTTTGAGAAGTACGCAGTAGATAACAAACTGGCAGCTGGCAGGGCAACCTACATCTCAACTAATCCGATATGGTACTCCCCAAAGACGTAAAGCAGGTTTCAAATTCAAAATAAAAATGGAAGGACTTACTCTGTCGTATTAAAAAAAAATATCGAAGTACTTTGTGTAATCATAGATTCGACAATGAATTGGAATATTCATTGTGCAAAAGTTGTTAACAAAGTCTTTGTAGTCGATAAATCCCTCCGCAAAGCCGGCAAACATCTCACGCATAGACAACGAGCTACTCGCAAAAACCTCTGGTGATTTCATACATAACATACTGCCAATTGTTACTCGTTGGCGCGTCCAGAGAGTCGATAGAACTATTAAAGCGTGGCTACGATGCTGCCGCAAGAGCGGCGCAGGAAAACGATGAACAATACCAGCACTCAATATCCTCAAATGACCAATCCTCGAGGAGGTGAGAGACAAAGCACAAAAGAAACTCGTCAAACAAATATGAATGACAGCAAAAACTGCAAAAATGTCTCCCACAGACTGCGAGAACCGAGAGGATACCAGGAGGTATCCACACTAGAAGCATAGCCGGGCGATGTCGACACACTGAAGAGCAAGACAAAGACTGGACAACAGGCGTTTCGATTCTGGGGGCCGAGAGCTGTAAACGTCAAATAACTATATTTATCATTTATACGTTATGAATATTATTTGTATCTTATCATTTTTCATACACTGCACTGCCTTTTAATGTAAGCAATGGAAATAAACATATTTTAAAACTTGAAGAGGCTGCTGGAGACATTTATTAGGAGAAAGTATACCAGCTGATGTTTTCTTCTTTCAATGTCAATAAATGGTGGTATGTGAGGCGGCAACTGTTTGTAGCTTTCTAAATTCTCAATATAAATTTATTTGTGGGTTTTATGCTTCAAAGGTTGGTGACAATGCTAGAGCATCCAGCGTCATGAATCTTAAATATTCCCATCTCAATTCTTTCAATGTGTTGCATTTTATATTATTGGTATAAACAATGGACATAAACCTTTAAGATTAGACTCCCAAGTCTAAACTTCCTTCACCAAATCGCCCCAATGTATCAACTATATCACAACTGGATTTAAGGTGTCGATAATATATAATGTACATATTCTCTTTTTCTTGGATATACTGGCAAATTTTCCTCCCTAATCAGCACCGTTAAAAACATGGAAGTCAATTGTAATCATTTTCTTTTCTTGCTTTCAATAACCAAACATCTTGCACGAATATAAATTGTTCACTTCGCTTTTCGTTTCAAGTGATGAATTGACGCTCGCCAGGAAATATGTTAGCTGGAAACAAATCAATCATAAAAATTTAAGTATCTGGAGAATAAACATCTATATTTAAGATGGCTTCGTCTGCCTTGCATGCATCCAGTGGAGGTTATATGTAAAATAATATTTTGATCGCAATTCTTAAATATGACGTCATAGCAATATTTTTACAGATTTGTATACCCAAACACATAAATTTCACAAATAGTATCTTTGAATATTGATGGATAAATTTTACAGTCAAATATTGGTTATATTACTGCAATATTTTTTTAATGATAAATAAGGAAAATTGGCGGCTATTTTGTAATTGAAATTGAGATATGAAGATGCAAAAAATAAAAAATATATGAAAAAATGGAAACTACCTTTATTTTATTCAGCACACCAAACTTGACTAGATAATCTTAAAAAATAGACTTTGGCACGATAATCGACCGGGAATCAAATATCTGATTAAGTCAAATGTATTAATGTATGTATACTGTTATTATTTTTAGTTCAATTATAGGTATATAGTAATTTAAAAACGTGTTGTATATCATGACCAGATTTTGTAGCATTAAATTTAAAAACCACTGCAGTCACTATAAACATGCATAATGGTAATAGAGTTTCCCAAAAAGTGAATTGAAATACGCTATTTATCTATATTTTCAATAGCACTAGCTTAACATGCACAACAATCGTTCGAAATTTAAGAAATTATCATTAATAACTAATTATCGATCTTTAACAATGAGATGGAAATTTAGTGTCTTTCAAGTTATGTCACGATTGTCATTATTATACCGTTACCGTTATCATTGTGAATAATGTAATTGGTATTTACCTATATTAATTATGTAAAATGTTTTTTATATTATTAGGTATTGCATTATAAATCTCCCGTAGGGAAAAATTGTTTAATATTTTTCTGAATTAATTGATTTTTTTGTGAGTCAAAGCAACAAATTATTCAAAGCATATATATGGACAAAATAGATGCAGCATATTCAGTTTAAGAGTGTTGTGAGCTTTGACATTTTAGAGATAATCTGTTTTTCGTCTAGAAGTTTTTATAACAAATTTAGTCCGTCTTTACGATTTATGTATTGTCTATTTTGGCCTAGCTATGTGGTTGGCCTAGTTGACCTACTTAGTTTTAAAAAAAAGTCAACTATATGCGATATTGCTTATCGACGTATTTTGCTGACATTTTACTATTTTCCTAAGTTTGTAATTGACGCAAAATACAGCTGACATAGTTTATTCAGATTTAATTGACAGTTGTTAGTATAATTAATTGAATTTAAATTAAATTAAAAAGGATATCATGAAAATGGTCGTCTATTATGTAATAAATAATTAAATGTTCATTAAAGCTAAATTAAAATGTATATCTATCAATAGTTTGTAAACTCTTAATAACGGAAGTATGTATCATAATTAGTCAATATAATCTGAATAAAATTAGGTGAAAATTAAATACATAATTATAAACGTCAAAAACTATTTTGAAATTAAACACAAATGCCTGTATACCCAGTTTCTTCAGTAGATCTCGACAATTGGATAACTTTTCTAGATGTCTGAAATATGACCCAAAGGAAAAATAAATACGAGTAAAAAATATTCATAAATTTTTATAAAATATATAAAAATACACAAATTGAATATGTAATTCTAATAAATAAATAAAAGAATTATTCCAAAGACACAATATTATGCGTTTCTAAAATGTACTTATACTTTTATAAATATCTATGATATGTTTAGACATTGTGTCAATCCACTATTGCTTATATAACTTCAATCTAAGTATTTGAAATGCTCAAAAACGGAAAGTGTATATAATTTTATATATGAATCTTCAACGAGACTAATAAATTATACGATACGTAGGTGTGTATGTATATATGCCAAATCTTCTCTGAATACAATAAAAATAAAATGTCTATGCCTTAGTTGAGGCGTAATATATGTACATGATTAACGAATATGTTTTGTATCATTGTATTTGGAAAATAAATATAATATTGTCATTTGAATAAATATTTAATTTATTTACATACCTATGCCTTAATTATATGTTTGCATATTTATTTTAATGTTTATGCGGAGGTTAACACAAATAATATTAATTTTATTTAATTATTTTACACATATTGCTGTTAAATTTCAAATATTAATATTTTATTTTTGCTCTAAAAATATTTTATTTTTAAACAGGATTTACGTTTCTTCTATTTTCTCGCATATTTACAAATTATAAAATACTGCCGTTTAACAAAAACGTTTATTTAAGCGTTATATATTATGAAAGAAAAATTGAAGTTAATAATTGTCTTGGATTCTTTTTAATGTAAAAACACTCGTTGTTTCGAAGCAAAGCACCTTTATCAAGAGAGAATAGATTAAAAGATTCTGGAAAATGCAGTATGTCAGTAATAGTAGATACCTATATGCATGCATAACAGTTTTCATATTAATTATAAAAGTAGATAAGAAGCCAGTAGCACAGACAGATATGAGAAGATTATTTTATATGTATATTATGTATATGCAATATATATATATATGTATATGTATAAATATAAGCTGTGGCTATAATATACGTATAACACATAAAAAATAAATATGGTCTAAAAATAGTTTATAGTATTTACATATATATACGGTGAAAATGTACTGTAAAACGTCAGTATTTTACAGTTAGTAATTGTGTGAAAACTATGTTGAATATTTTGTTAGAAAATTTAATGCATTTTGAGATCGAAAATTATAGTATTTCATATCACCCATATTATATACATATATAGGTATATATGTGTGATAGTAGTATTACATATACACATGTTAATACTTAACACAGTTATTATAGTAGTGTGTTAATACGTTTTAAAATTTGTGATAATGTTAAAGTGTTAACGTTTATTACTTCTAAGTGTTAATAATAAAATATTATATACATAAACGACAAAATAGATTGAATACATTTTATTGTATGTTTCTTTTATACTTTTTACAGATCTTTAGTTGTTTTTATAAATAATCTTGTGCTATTAACATATATATTTATTTATCTAAATAAAACTGTTAATATTATCATTATAGATCATAGTATACCTTATTTTCTTGTTGATGGGTTGAAATTTCTGGAAAAAATAATTAATAAATTAATATGTACACTCTTCAAAGGAATCTATTCAAGTTTATACTCTTTGAAATGCTGTAGCGACATAAATGAATATTATTGTAGAAGTAATGATCACTTCATTATACTCGTATAAAGTATATATACATATCATACATCTGCTTTTGGGGCCTGTTACATAACAACAATTATTATCGAAATCTTTTTAATATACATATAAATATTGTACATATAAATATTGTAAAAAGAGTATAATATCTAAATAAAACATTTTGGAATTTATGTTTCATCAAGTTGATAATAACTGAACTTTTACACTACTGCGTACTGTTAATGTGTATAATTATATTAATACAGTATATATAAATTTTTTATTATTAAAAATATTTTAAAAATATATTAAACATTTAGTTAAATATTAAACATTTATTTTTAAATATATTACACCTGAAGCAGCATCGTGTAAATTTTTCAAGGCAAGTCTTATTTTTCGTTTTTCTAAAATGCTATCCGAGTTCTCGAGCTGAAAAGAAATTTTCAAACATTATAGACAAACATATAACTAGCAAAATTAATTGAATTAACGATTAATTTTAAATAACAATATAAACAAATTAGAAGTCAAAAAAATATATACTAGCATATTTTGCCATTGATGTATGCTTATTAATTGATACACGTTACAGAAGTTGAAAAAAAAATCAAATGTGAATTAAAATGCAAAAGAATGTAAATTTTAAATTGATGAATTAATTGATAGATATATTATTCTGAATTTATCGAATGTCATTTAAATAATGAAAAATCCGACAAAAGTTCCACGTTCTTTCAATTCTCTTTAAATAAGTGGTCAAATAAAATATGTAAAATTTAGTATCTGTAATACATACTAGCTGGAGCAGTTCGGATCGACTTGTTACTTTTGAGTAGTCAAATTCTTCACTTTTTGTAGAATCTGATTAAAATCATAAGAAAATAGAGTAGTCAAGTAAGATAGAATAAAGGTGTCAACGATGTAATAATATAAACGTCATCATAATTCAATTTTAGTCATTGATGCAATAAATTAGAACTACTGCTTTATTTGACCTCATATAAAACATACATCCATTGAAAGTGTTTGTTAGAATTTAATGCATTATATAAAACATTGAATATTAAAAAATGTGTTATGCAACAAGATAGAACAAAAGACTACGAAAAAGGTTAACAATTAATATCATTATTTTATTATGAGTATCATGAACTAAAGGCTGCAATTAATATCATTATTTTATTATGAGTATCATGAACTAAAGGCTGCAATTTTTTCATTAAAAAGAAATCAAAATTTTTATAAATTTAAGCATCAATTAAATGATATAGGTAAAAATATACATAAAGCATAAAACACTTCGCTTTGTGCCGTGTTTGAAAACACCATATTATATAGACTCACTGTATTTGAAAATAATTTGTTTTTTGCATAATTATGTTCTTATTTAGATATTTGTTCTTACAGATAAATGTTATTTCGCTGATTTGGCCATACCCAGGATGATTGTTATTGAAATAAATTATAAATAATTAAAATAAACTTTTAATAATAAATTTTTTTAACGATCTGCTGTTCTGTTACTTATCGTTATCGGACTTACTTGCCTCTCATTGATTGCCTGTTTCACAACTACAACTTCGTGTAACTCTTAGTTGTGCATAAACGTAACACTCGATTTCTGTATAGCATTGAAAAGGGCATCTGAAAGCTTTGCTCATTATACAATATACACCACTCGAGTTTACTTTTAATTAAAATAGTTTTTTTATCAATTATTATTTTTCATTGATAAAGGCTTGTTTCATATAATACTGCAGAATTTTTATATAAAAGGTAGCAATAGTCTGCAAAATTTGTCAATATTTATGCTTTTATACATTAGTCTGGCAGCCAACTAACTAAACCTGGAACTAGAGTAGGTATATACAATGTTTTTTGATTGATTTGGGTCACTGAGACCAAAAATATTAACAATCCGCTTGATGACACGCTGTCATCTTTGGGCAATTTTTCTAATTTGCATAAAACCAAGATGGCCGCCATTGTTCAACTAATTACTCTATAATTAAGATATCTCGGCTTCTAGAAGCGATTTTAAACCAATCTAAAATGTTTAAACATGGCTTTAAAACATTTGGAAACTAATGGAATTACTTTTATTATGATTTGACAAATCATTCACTTGCATAAATCCAAGAGGGCTGCCGTCAAGCCTCTCAGGAGATCGATTTTATGTCACCACATTCTAGATACATTTTTTTGTATTTAAAAAAAGGTTCCATAAAATAGTGCATCTTTTATTATAATTTTACATCATATATTCATTCATTTATATATTATATATATACAATATTATAATAGATTTAGGAATGTCTAATTGTCATCGCAGTAATCTGGATCAGAGGCTACATCACATTTAGTCATTTCGTTATGACAATCTTCAGCATGACAGCCGCTACTGTTAAACAACACAAGAGCATAGTAGATGAACTGTTGTCTATGCACGTCCTATCGGGTTGTGATACATGTGCATGCTATTTCGGTATTGGTAAAGTCAGGGTACTGAAAGTACTGCGAGAAGGCCACTCCTTGTCACTTTTGATGACATTCATGCATCGTTATCAGATACAACAAAACAGGCATTCGAGTTTATAGCCGCATGCTATGGACACAAGGGCTGTAGTAATATGTCAGAGGCAAGGAAGAAGTCATGGGCCACAAAGATTGGAAAAGGCACCACGGCCATACCAAAGCTGAAGTCTCTATACCTCTCAAAACAGAAGCATTTCTAGAAAATGTCAAGCGGGCACATCTGCAGGCAGCAGTTTGGAAACACGCTTTGGATCTAGATCCTCCCTCGCTAGATCAAGCAGAACATGGACACGTTCGTGGCGAATATACAATAAATTATGTTTAGCATTGTAAAGAACACAATAAAATATATTAAAATAGTAATTAAAAATGAAATATATGTGGATTTTAATATACATTTATATTTATTTGATTAATGTTGGCTTCGTGCTAGAGGCCAAAAAATCTCAAATAAATTGAAGGTAAAACATATAAAAATATTTAGTAAAGATTCCAATTAATGACATTATGTGTGTATTTATTATTAAAAATACAAACAGTTACTATATGAAGTTGTTGAAATTCTCAGGCAATAAATTTTAGAATTCTTTAATTAGAATATTTGGCAGACATCTATTTTAGTGCACTGCCCTACTTTTAATGATGCAATTTTTGTTAAGGTCATATCTATGATATTCATAGTGCCAATATGTTAAATATTATTTAACTAAATGCAATTCTAAACAAATTCTAAGTAATTCTTAAAGTTAAACAAATAATTATATATAACAGTAATTGGAATGAATCCACAACTTTTTATCATCACGACATTTCATCACCGAGATAAATATTGCTATGTGTAACTATAATGCAGCTATATTAAAAATGTGAATAGAAATACAAAACAAACAATTTAAAATATTATAAGTATTGTGTAATAATTAATAAGACAAACTTATATAATTTACTTTTAAGAACTAGGTACTAATTAATTGAAATTTTGTGAAGTTTCATAACAGATTTTATTTTAAATTATATAATTTTGTTTTATTATTTATTGCACATAATAATTATAATATTTTAAATTTTTTGTTTCTTCAAGTAATTATTTATATTTTTAATTTAATTATATATTATTATCTACTAATAGTAATATCAATATATATTGTGGTGACAAAATGTTATTGTGACGAAAATTCATGGTGACAAAAAGTCGTGTTCTCAATTGGAATAGTTAAAAAAAGTTTATATCAGTTATGTTTCAGTTAATATTACTGAACTAAAGCAATTCTAAACAAATTCTAAGCAATTCCTAAACAAATAATTATATCTAACCACAGTAATTGGAATAGTTATAAAAGGTTTATATCAGTTACATTAATTATACTACAGTAATGACCTATAATTATATACAGTATGGTGGTACTAATGTGAATTTGTGCCAAAAATGATGATTTGTTTTATTGCACATTCAATTTGTAATTTGCATATATTGGGCTGTAATCATTGATTAACTATAGTTGTTTGTTGCTATAGCAATTACTACTTTATAAGTATAAATATATATTTTTTAATATACTTGTAGAAAAAAATAAAAATGCAAAGAACTAAATCATTTTAATAGCGAACTAAATGGTTTACATCTCTTTTAGGTCGAAGTTAGATAGCTGGATTTTAGGCGATGCTGCAGAAGTTGGACGTAAATTAAATTTTTCCAAAAATACATAAAATATAATAAAAATATGAAAATATGAAAATATATTTTCTTTCTATTTTTAACTTTTTATATATATCATTATCTACATTAAAGTGTAATTATTATATATTCTGTGATATACCATGGCACATCTGATGCATTATTTGGCTCATATTTATAAGACTTTATTTTCAGGCATTTTTTTTCTCAGATACGTTGTACTCTTCATTTCTGTAGGGGGTAAAACATTATTACCCATGTTAACTATTTTAACTATTTTAATCTATCCAAACTATTATTACTTGTTACCCTGTTATATATTTGGTAATTACTTGTTATAAATAGTATGTATAATATTATATGTATTATTACATTAATATGTATTAATATACATTTATGTATTTTTGGAAAAAAAAATATTTACAGCCGACTTCTGCAGGTCGCTTGTTTTTATTTAATTCAATGGAATTTACAGTCACAGACCCAAAAAGCAATGTCAGAGGAAATCATAATTCTTATATAGAAAAAATAAATAGGTTGTACATTTAAAATGTTACACTTCTACAGTTATAAAACAATACTTTAAATATAATATGAACTACTATAATTATAATAGCAATCATAGAAACATACCTTTCTTAATTAAAATAGCCGTAAAAGGCGAGCTGCAGGGAGGTGTCATTATGACAGCCTGTTTTGGTTGGAGTGTCCTCCGATCTTGTAAACTGATATCCTACGCCCAATAGAAGGATATATAATCCATGAATGGTGTAGGTTTTATCAATTGGAAAATAAAAAATAAAAAAACATCCTGAATATGTTAAATGTCTTACATAAAGATGGTCAGTGATGAATGATCATTTTTAATAAAGACACAGCACATAGAAGTACCCGCAAATCGAATCTACTAGAAACAATGGAACTGCGATGGCTTCCTTTTCGTCTGTTGTAATTTTACATGCCATTTTAGCTAAAATGAATTTAGTGGGAGTTTTTTCAGAAGTATAAAATCAAATTTATGTTAAACAAACATTTGAACGTTTACGCAAGAGAAATTATGAAAAAGTTGTATAATTAATCTGACATGTTCTAATAATAATTTAAATATGTCTACATTGAATAATATGAATGTAGCACGATTTAAAAAACAATAGCAAAACTTAGAAAAATAATAAAATGTATTTTAAAATCGTACAAATAGCTATATTTATCAACCATCATGATTCAAAATC
>JAYRBW010000454.1:0-14058 GCA_036023295.1 Invenusta paracnida | reverse complement strand
GTTATTTATACGTTACTAATACGCTATGTATACGTTTAACTCGTTATGAACACGGTATGTATACGCCCAAATATTGAGAAAACATCTTTTGTTCAGCGTATGCCAACGTTTTACATAAGTCGGGTATACGCTGACTAAATCGTCAAGGTGTGACAGGGCCATTAATAATACACATAATAAAATTGGGAACGACTTGTCTTTGGGACGACTTGTCGCAGGGATGACTCATGACTTGACCTGTTACCCTTATAAGTTATAGTATACTACCTAGATAAATATCATCAGTGGCGGAGAAAGCGCCAGGTGATCATATTGATCATACTGATCATATCACTATAGTTTCTTATAATAAAATAAAATAATAGCTCCAATGCTAACAATAGGTCAAATGATTAGCTATATATTAATAATAATGTTACATGTCTGATTAGCCTCACTACTTTGTTACGTGTCTGATTAGCCTCACTACTTTAGTTGTATTTCAGAAAAACTGTGTTTTTGTGTTTAATATGTTTCGTGGAAAACTAAATTAATATATATTGTTGATTAGGGATTTTTCTATATTTTTTCAAAGTTTGGATGAGAAAAGACTAACTCTGCACATTTTTAAATTAAAAGAGTAATATTCAGTCTTTATAGAGTATATATATTGATGGTTAATGTTGTTTTTTAAGTAGAATAATTTGTTTTATTGTTCCCTGACCATCTAATTATATCATAATTTATAAATTAAGAACCATAAAACCAGGGTAAGATATGTAGGTATAGCAATTATTCATTTTTTTATTAGAGACATTGATTAGACATTGATTAGAGACATTGATGACATAAGTTACATTTTGCAACTTTTGAAATATTACAACAATTGATTTGTGTTTCTATAATGTTCTTGTAGTTGGGAACTCAAATATCGTACTATTTTTGTTTGTTAGTAGCTATCTTAACCCTGAAATCGATTGAAATAAAAATAATAAGCCTCGTTTCGGACGCTCTTATCAGACGCTTTGATGCTATCCAGGTGGTAATGAGGCTAATCATACTAATAAGATAACTAATGTGAGGCTAACCAGATGGTAGTGAGACTCTTCATGCATTTCTGTTGAGGCTTACCAGACACGTAAAATTATAATATTCATTTAAAATATTTCAAAAATTACTCACCGTTTGCAATAGAAATGGTTTCTTCTAAAATGACTTATGAGGCTTCTGTTGTTAGCGAAATGATATGTACATTTAGATATGGGACAAAGAGGCATATTATAGTGAATTAATTAATCGGAGAAAAATCATGAAAATAAGTTATTTTATTATTATTATTAATTATTTATTAATTGAATTATTATTTAATAACAGAAAAGCGCAATATTTTAAATCAATATTGATCTAAGTATTTGAATATAGTAAAACAACCATTAAGAAATCTATATGATAAAAATGATACTTTTTGTGTTGTTTTATATTTATTTTCATGATTGCACTTGATCAAAATTATTTTATTCCATATATTAAATTTATATTTTATGATTTTATTAATAAAATATCTCAAATGGCGAAACGGAAAGTCATTTAGATAATGAGAATTCAATGATTTTAATAATACATTATTTTAGTATTATATTATTTGAAAATTGATAAAGTAATTTAATCTGAAATAATCTATGGTCTATACTCTATATCAATGAGTTAATTCGCATTTGTTGACATTATAATTTTATAAATTTTAAGACCTTGATACCAATGGTCGACACTTGCATATCGATCCTTGACCGACTCGTAAACCGACCAAATTAATTAAGAGTGTATAATTGTATTGCAATTTTTTAGTATTATCACTCTTTATTTGCTGTTAAAGATTCTTTCTCATCTCTCCCCCTCTTTTTGTGCTCTAATTACATTTACTTCTCTAAGCGCGCCTACTATATTGTAACTGTTTTCTTATTACTATAAGGCAACTAATTGTTTGGTAGCTAGCCCGATCACTTTTGTGCCTCTAACTCCCAAGGGCATCATCTCATTCCTTATTTGTTTTTATTGACATTCTATATACAAGTCATCTTGTAAATTATTTTGATCTTGCCCTGAACTATAATTATTATTGTTATCATTATTATTATTATTTAAATGTTTTAATACATTTAGGGAGGAAGACTTTAATAAAACATATTATAATGGTCTCTTTTCCGGAAAATATTTATACAAAGTATAGTGTGCCGTACATTAAAAAATAATGCAGATAAATATGTCGATAATTTTGGTATGGATTATACAAAAAATATAAACAATAGTTTTGTGTTAAAATTGACATATTCAAAGATCCGTTGAGCATAAATGTTATCCTTGAAATAAACTGCATGTAATAGATCCAACTGATTAAAATAAAAAGATAACAAATTTTTACGTCTCTATAGATTAATGTATTATTTATTAATTATTATTATATTTAAAATTGTCATCTCAAATATATAAATATTATAAGTTTAAATTATATGATGTGTTAAAATATGCGGTTTTCATTTGGTTGCAGATGTTTGGTTTAAGATAAGCTTTATTAATGATATCTTGTAATGTTGAACAAATTCTATCGAGTGCACTTGTCCTGCATCCGAACTCCAGTAAAATGTGAAAGTTATTTGTGCAAAAATATCTTCCTGATCTTGAGTTTCACCAAAATCATTGTTTCTTTCAGATTCCAGTCTCTGAAATATATGAGTTGCACAGGCTGGAATCAGGAGAATACGGCCCTTGTTTCAGGGAGGTTACCACCTTTTGACGAAGATACTGGCGAGTTTGGTTGGATATGTGAGGCCGAACGTAATGTTAAACATAATGTGGTGGATAGAGATAGAGATTTTCCATTTGTAAAGTATATGTATACATTCTATGTTGCGTTGCAAATTAAAGTTATAAGTTATTTAGAAAATGAATATATCGATCCATATTGAGCGATTCTCCCCGATTGAGAACTTAATAAAAGTGGTCCCCTCGTTAACTCAGTTTATATTGGATTCCTTGTATTATACTATTTTAGCCTCTCTGTGTCTCTTTATTCTCATTATGAATCCTGCGTTATTAAATAACTTTATATTAATTTTAAGTAATATTTTAATTATTACCGATATAATGAAAACAATATATGTAATATGTATATCATTTATTCATGGTTGAACAGGAAGTTTGGTTTTAAGAATATGATTCCAAACTAAGCATTTAAATTTTATAAACATTTAGAAAATGTAAAAATGAAACAATTTAACGTTCTTCATACGTATTGAATAACGTTTGATAATTTAATTTGTATTGCAAGAATTGGCAGACATAGAAAACTTAGGTTACTTTAGATGAAATATTTACAAATATAGTATTTTGTCTCACTTTTATAGATATCAATATAGTATTTAATTATATTTTTCTATTCATAAAAATAAAATATTATTTTAATTAATTTCAAAATTAAAAATTAACTAAAACGCAACATCAACTATATTATTGTAACACAACATTTTAGTTGTCATTTTCATTTTCAATAAAAACATTTGATTACACTATTTGCATTACACTTCATTCAAGTGTTATTTCAATATTTAATAGAATAAGAATATAAACAAATATTCAATGTTTACTTATTGTTGTTTTCATCATTGAATCTAAATTATCACAAATCATGTATATTTTACCTTAAAAACACAACAACAAAAACAGTAATCATTTCAAAAATTGTAAATGAGAACTTAGGATAAGCCAATGTTCATAAATTTCTGAAAGGAATTGCTTAATTAATAGAAATTTGAAAATTTGGTGTTCAAGTCAAACTATAGATGAATTTTGATACTTTATTTAAACACAAATTATATTCCCTAAACAAAAATTTAGAAAAGTCTCCGATATGTTAATACAAACATGGATTAAACGTGTTTTTTATATTACTTAGTTTCTTAAAAAAGATCAATAAACTCTTTTAAAATTTTGTTTCTTGTATCTTTCTTATTTTTTATCTTAACAACTCTTTCAACGACAGTGACCATTGCTTCAATACATTGAATCCAATTCTCCAAGTAGTATTAAAGATTGAAACACATACAAAAAACTGAATAAACAATCTAAAATTTTCGCATTAAAATTCCAATGAAACTAAATTCAATCTACCATAAAAGTGTATAAAATCGATTCATGACAAGTTACACACGCACTCACTCCCTCCCAACATTCCAACAAACAATTCACTCATTTATCTATATAGATATAAATTGTACACACAAAGAATTTTTCTCAGACTAATATTGTTGTATGCTTAAACCTCTCCTTGCTGGACTTCTTCTCACATCCATATCCCGAGAGGGGGGGGGAGGGCCGGCTCAATAGTCTCCTTCCACACTTGTTTATCTTACCAGTAGAGTAGAGCATCCAAACTTTGCACGTAGTTAAACAAAGCTGTTTTTAAACATATTATTCAATTGAAAAAGTTGTCAAAATATGCATACATTTATTTTTATTTTTTGAAAAAACATGATTAAATTTCGAAAAATCTTATATTATATTAACTTAGCAAGAATTTTTTTAATGTAAAAGTATGTTTTGCTTATTTAATCCAAGGGGTGCAGTTTTAGAGTGTGGTCATGGGACACTCTCTTTTGGTGGAGCGCCAAAAGTTGGAAACCTTTATTTTGAAAATAGTCATGAAAACTGACATTTCCCTATCTTTTAAATGAAAATTTCTATGATTAAATCATAGAAAAAAATTTGGGTGCGTCGATCATTATGGCCCCCGGTTTGGATATGGGGTTAGCACAATCAGAAAAATGAATGGGCATTTAAATATCCGAAAAAGTTTAATCGATTCCTAGTTTTCAAAGTTGCTGTATTTTTGAACCTGATCATCGCAATAATTATAAACATGTAAAAAAATCGAACCAAAATTGATATTTCAAATTAGAAAATATAGATAAAGTGAGTTGTGGAAATAAAAAGATTCCATTAAGTAAATTGTTAAAAGCATCAAAAAATTTTAAAAATTTTAACTAAATACAAGTGTATTTTTAAATGTTTTTTCAGAAAAATTATACGTTGAGCAACATTTTAATATTATACTCTGATTGGTAGTTGAAGTGATTTCAATCTGCTCATTTGAAATACCTACATTATTGGATATAAATATAGAATTATAAATGTATGTAAGTTTAAAATATCTCGAATTTCGTTGAAGGAATTGGTTTTTACAAATAGTTAGTCGAAGCATTATGGGTCGAATTTTTACCTGCACTTTTTTCCTATTTATTCTGTCATCATATTTTGAAGTAACTGGAGTTACGATTGGTAAGTTATATTTTTTCCGTAGGATTTCTTTATATAATATAAAATATTTATCTATGTAAGATATTTCAAGTCCTGATTCATCATCTCAAATAAGCACAATAGTATTTATAGATAATATTTTAATTTTATTTAATATTATAAATTAGAGAGAAATAAAAAATATTTCTATGAAATAATTCATTCAATTCAACATGTGGTATTCATGAAAAGAGATTATATTTACAAGAATTTCCAAATCTTTACAAATGGTTTAGATTAGAATAAACGCTACAAATCTAATGTCAAACGCGGCTTGATCCACATTGCTTCTAAAATATATTTCAGCAAATATTTGAGTATGACTGAGTAAAAAATTTACTTAAATATATAAACAAAAGATATACTTTTTGTGATTCAGGTGTAATAATTGCCAGCTCGAGAATCAATACGAGCTATGTAAGTCAGATCATCTCATCATTGGAGGACTCTGACAAGATCAGGATCAACGCATCACTCCACTTGGTCCAGGACTCTGTACAAGCCGTGCAAACAGGTCGGTTCTCTGGCGTATTGATTACAAATTTAAAAATATATTAAAGAAAAATTCATTTTCAAAATTAATTTATTCAGAATGATCACGTTATTTGTACAAGGAAAAACGAAATAACACTATTGAACGCTAAGTGTAATATAATATAATTTGCATAACGTGTGAAGAAAAGTGTAAACACAAAAAACAAAAATGACATGCATAATAAAGCAGTCCATATAGGTATGTTTGTCTAATATGCAAAAGAATCAATAAAGCTTCATCCAACTCCCAACACGATAATATGAACATGGGCTTATTACTTCAAAACCCAGTCACCCGATGATTCATGCCAGGCAGGTCTATGGGTCACCCGACAAGGACATGTGGAGGCAGGAGACAACGGTTGATAACAGACAGGTTTGGTAAATAGAGTGAGGTCCGAAGGAGAAGATGGTAATGCCACTTCGATGTTGTCTTTCCTGCGACGTGGTGGATGCGGTGGTGTGGAAGCAGTGCAGATGGTGTTACAGGCATGGTGATGTCAGAGTGGCTACTGAGACGTACTGGCGAAAGAACAGTCCTACTTTTTGCATGGTTTCGTGCGCCGTTCTGCACAAAACACTTGTGCCCTACGCGAAGGTGTGGCTGATTTGATTGGAAACATAAATTTTAATAGATTATTGAGACTAGAATAAGTGGGTTGTATTACGAGTATTATTAATCGTTTTTATTACATTCGAATTGAAAATAAAAAACGTTTGTTGATTTCAAAAAGGGAGTAAATATTTTTTTAAAGGGATTAAAACTTCAGCAGAGAGAGAGGGATAAACAAGACTATACAAATGGATAGTGCGCTATACAACGAGAAAAAACAAAAATATAAAAAAATTAATCTGAAGTGAAAAATAAATAATATTTAAATATATTTTTTTATAATATACTTTTTAAATTATTAATTACAAAATAAGAAAAAATTTTAAATATCTTATGTACTCAATGCTTTTAAAAAACGAATATGTTTATTCCATTTTATTATATACATTATTAATTTGAATCTAATTATCTTTTAAATCAACTAAACAACAAACATATATAAACAGAAATAAATATGTTAACCTAAAATTGTAGTTTTAATGTTTACAACCGTGTAACAATTCCTGGTTTGTTTATTTGTTTATTGAACATATTCAAATAATCCAATAACAGTAATGTGAGCATTACATAACATGATAATACTAATAAATATATAAAAATGTTCTTGATAGAACCTTTCAAATGCAGTGCACTCTGTTTTTATCTTTCGAATCTTGAACATGTTCCTCTTTAGTGTGTTCATCATCGGACTGGTGGTTGCTGGTGGTATTCGGGGATACCCTCGTTATCAACGAACTCCGTCATCTCAGTAAGGCTGTTCATCTACCAATAATTGCAGTTCCTGACACACTTCTTATTGATGACGTCACAACAAGAGGTGGGTAAACATCTAATTTATTGCAAAAATTATATTGTTCACACTATTTATTGCATAAATATTGATATTTTATGCACTGCATTTTTCTATACTGTTATCTAAGAGACGGGTATAGAAATATAATGTTTCTAGTAGGGATGAGCTAATTTAAAGCGGCAATCAAATTTCTTTACGTTCGTATCTCCAGCGTTCCAACATGTTTTTCTATCATACTCTCAGTTAGTAACCAGTGGTTGAGATGGATCCACTGTTTATCGTGGTTGAGATAGGTCCACTATTGATCTCTCTCAGTGAACACCTTTGTTCCTCTTTATTCGTCTTTAAGTACATAGACACCTATGAGAAATCTTTCAGAATTGTGGGAGCATAATATTGCCGATGTTATATGGATTACCATTATATTACTGTGCCTTCATTACTGCTTTAGTCAAAGTGCGCTCTAGTATCATGTCTCTTTAGAATTAGTCTACAATCTTGGGTTTCGCCGCTATTACGCTGCGCCCGTATATATTAGGTTGCTAATACATAAAGTCACTTTAAAGTCAGCCGCTTTTACATAAGTTTTTTTTATTTTGGTAAACTTATTGTTTTGTCGCGCTTATCACAGTGCGCGTTTATATCATGCCGCTTTTATCGACACACCCATATATTTGTAGGTCATTAATGAAGGCCTATTTATATTATACTCGTACATACAAATTATAAATACACACATAATCCTGGAAAATGCCGCTCTTATAGGAGACCGCTATAGCATAGGTGCTGGATTACATAAGGCCGCTTTTATTTAAATTATGCCCTACTGCTTTAAAGCAAGTGCGCTATAATATCATGCCGCAATAGCGATAGCAACCCAATATTACAACCAAAACACAGCATCAACAGGCATTCATAAAAACATGCACAAGTTAGAACAATGGCCCGAGGTAACAATACGTAAACAACTCTTCCATTACCAATTGTACAAGAAACTAAATTGTGATGCTTTTAAAATATCCATTTAAACTAATGTGTTGCCTAGGTTTGCATAAATGTCTCTGTCGTGCCTCAATATCTACCCCCCAGGTGATCCTACAGAGCTTACGCTATTGGAGAAACCCCACTGGCGGAATATGGTCGGTGCTGTATATTCGGTTCTGCAAACATCTCTTACCAAGAAGGTTCTGCTTTTATATGATAGCATGGGCTCAAGTAGGTTCTCTTTGAAGAATAAATTATTTCATGCTAACTGATAAATATTCTCTTTTTCTATTCAATTATGGAGTTCACCTTCTTCACACAATATAAAACAAGCGTTTATCATCATATTTAGTCATTATAATCAATATATGTACCTTCACGCACAATGCTCACATAATACTTGCATTTTTACTTGGATTTTTAAATGATTAAATGAAGCAATGTAAGCTTTGTGATTTGTCTCAAAATATTATTTTTCAACTTTTAGCGCTATGTTTACTATTGTGCACCCAAGGATGATAGTCATGTGACCACACTCTTAAAATGCACCTCTTTGTAAAAAATGGGCAAAATATACCTTTGATATAAAATGCAGATCTCTCTCAAAATTGAGGAAACTCAAAATTCCGATTCTGATTAATTTCATGTAATATCTCATGAAATGCATTTAAAAATGATTTTGCTAAAATAAATTTATTTTTGTAATAATAAAAAACATATTTTTTACTAATTTGTTTTTTCTAAAAAATATTTTGGACTATTTTGACATGTTAGAAAGCATGTTTATGTAACTAAATACGAAGTTTCAACACTAATGTATTAGAAAGTTTTAAAATGATGGGTAATGGCCTAATGAGTGTAAAATGGATGCACAAAAAGTAAGGTACAGGGAGACAACTGGTATACGACTTTTATTATATATAGAGGACAATTAACTTTAGGAATGTTTCATAAAATAAATGTTACATGTATAATAAAACAGAAATTAAATCGTAAAATGTGAAATTACATGATTAAAACCAATAATAAATCATGATACAACTAACATAAAAAAATCACATTAATAGACAATCCATGTAATAGTCACCAAAAACAATAAATAAGTACAAATTGAAATTAGTGTTATATAGAATGCAATGCAGAGAGTTTTGGGAACATTAATTACAGATTAAGCTGACGAAATATTAATCTTATAAAGTCGGCGTTCAGATCTAGGGTATAATTACTGTTAAATTTAATAAGACCTGCTTCAACGATGTGCTATACTTTAAAATTATCACAATATAAATATATAAATCCTGTACCCATTCTCTCCTTATCTTGATTGATAATAGTTAGTTAAGTGACTAACAGAAACGTCTGACATTATAATTTTTGTTTTTTCAAACGTGGATTTTACTTCTCTTTGTGATAAACACTGACATTAGTGATTTTAGTATTCTATTTAATAATATTATTCATTACTATTTACGTATCAATTAATAAAATGGTTGAATCCTATAAATATTTTATAGATGAAAGGATGGCTGAAAAGTTTGTGGAAATGCTCTCAAAGACCAGCATGACTGTGTTTCCAATTCTCGTCTTGTTGGGACATGAAAGCAAACTAGATGGACATCTAAAACAAGCCAAACGACAGAGAATCAAGAATATTGTTGGCTTTCTCAGTGAAGAATCCGTTGGTTTTATCTTCAAAATTGTAAGTTGTATTTAATTCTTTATATAGGTTTTCCCAATCAAATATAGACACTGGACAGTTCAAATGTCGACAACAAAGAATTAAAATTTGAAAACGTATGTTTCGTCAGTTCAAATATTGTATATTCATATAAATTCGCATATTTAATATTTCTTCTATAATTTGATATGCAAATAGATTATTAAATATCTTCTATATAAATACTATTTTAGCTGTATCTTTCATTTCACCAAACTGTACAAATAGGAAGCGTATGAGTGTCTTATGCTCATCACATTAACTTTTGCGATTCTGTTCTGATTTTCTCCTTTTTGTTTTTAATTTTTTTTTTGTTATTCTAACTCCAATTATCTGTTATTATTATATTTCATTTTTAAAATTATATAGAAATTGATAATTTCATATTACTTAATACATTTACTTAATATGATATAAAGCGTATCACACATTAATGTATTTATAGGTACCGTCTCTAATAAAAAGTATTTAATTTCGTTTGTCAGATTGATATATTCATAGTAAAATAGCGCGTCTTTATTTGATGTGGCCTAGACGTATTTGATATGACCTGATCAACATTTGATCTAGATCTGAGGAAATGCACGTTTTTATATTTGAATTCTCGGCTGTAGACATTTGAGCTATCCGGCGTCTATATTTGAAAACCAATATATCTGTAGATTTGTTGCTAGCATAATAAAAATTGTAATAATGATCATATCTTCTACTCCTACGCGATTTGCGACCATACACACCCCATACTGCAGGCAAATACAACTGGACATCTACGTTTTGACTATCACTGGACTCTGGTGGATCCGGGTCTGCCCCCCTCAAAGCTTCTCCACCTCTTGCCCGCTTGGATAAATCTACTGATTGTTCGCAGTGCCCTTCGTTCTCGGTGGGAGAGTAACTCGTCTTTCCCTAGTGGTCAATCTAACAATGTTTATTTCTCTGTGAGAAATTTCCTTTATACTAAATGGTTTTTTAACTTTATTCATTAAACTTCACAAATAATTGAATTAAAAGTTTTAGAATTTATAATGTGGGTTACACCTAGTTATTTATCGAAATAAAGTCGAAAGACAAAGTATTAAACGTTCACAAATTTACAATTACTCTTTTGCTACAGGTATTCATTTTTATTCGTAATTATTAATTAATATATTGTCATAGTATACAGAAAACAACACTAAGTATATAACAAAAACATGTACATTAATTCATATTCCGAATAAAAAGGCGATCACATTATGATGATGATGATCTAGATGAGCACATGATTATAGTAAAAGGCTATGTGTTAAATTAAAGCAAAGACATAAAAGGTAAAAAGACATAGAATTAACTAAAGAAGCAAGCGTTGCCATGTCTCCTCTAAAAACTCCGCTCACCAACAATTTAACCACGTTCCCTCTCGCGGTGTCTTTCTGTGTTCAGTCAATGGAGATCTCAGCTCAGAAGACACTGGAAGCTCTCTCTTCTCTGATGAAGCAATCGTGGAGGAACACTTCGCTAGTTGGAGGTCTGTCTGGATGTGGTCCTGGGGTCACTTTCTCCCAGGGCCGATTACACTTCAACTGGGTAAAGGGGGTGAGTTTTTAGTTTATTTTAATTCAATCTTATATATAGAAGTTAGATCAAATGAGCTTAATCGCCAATATATACATATATAGAAAAAATATAAAACAATGAGCGCAAACAATTTAGGAATTTCTTATCTAATGCATGTTTGTATAACTTAAAAGAAAGGATTGTTGTCTCCATTTTTGTAATAAACGGTTGTTTATTTTGCTATTATAAAATACATTATGAAGTGATATATAAAAAATCTACAAAACGAGACATTGCAAAAAAGTGGTGATATCAAAATTTTAAGCCTTAATTTTTGTCAATCATCTTTCGAATACAGAGTGGTTTTCAATCTTCACCAACTTCCTTGGATCTGATCGCAACTGAGACTTTGTCAGGTTCAGGAGAGGTTACCCGATGGAAACATGTTGCTACCTGGACTACGGAAACTGGAACAACCGGAGAGAATGGACGCTTAGATACCGTTGTCAAGGTCGCTAGTGGTGGAGAGAAACGATTACCCGGCGAGCTTTTGAGGCCAAACTCGTTCACCGGATTTAACAATAAAGCTCTACGTTTCTGCGGAATAGCGGTAAAACAGAATTTATAGAAACTGTTGTTAATAAAATTTGGAACGTTAGCCTGGGCTGCTAGTAGTACATCTATAAGTAATAATTGTTTCGGTGAATTTATTGTTGAAAAGAAATGCTTTCAAATTTATTTATTATTTGTCGTTGCAACTTTTATTAGAATTGAAAATTACTAAAACTAACACTATATATAATTTTTGTAACTTGTTTCCAAAATTTAGTTAAAAGAGATAAATGGTTTAGCATGTAATATTCAAAGTGTATTAACAAACGCAAACAAGATTGCCCCTAAAATAGGAATTATGGATTAATAACATGTAAATCTACAAACAGCCGTGAAGCTCGTTTCGGCATACACTAAAACTATACAATATTTAAAGGGGAGCCACAACTCTGCATTACACACATGAATACCTTTGATATAATTTTTAATTGGATAAGTATGATAGCCTAATTTAGACAGGTAACTGATTCAATTGTTAAGATTTTTATATAATCGTGTTTTTTAATCACTTTTTACTTCATTAATATATGTAAATGTATATAATAAGAAAACGGCCGCTGAACAGAAATGTTTAATAAACATAAATAATAATATTTGTGGCTTGATAAAGTGTGATACGAAAATTTGCCAATACATTACTCATTTTATTCAGCTTTTGTCTTATTTAATTAATTATTATTTACTAAGCTGATGGGATGGCGAATATTAAATTAAACATAAATAAGTTATAATTAATTTTGTTTCAATTTAAGTTTAATATAATTCTAAATATACTACATATATATATATAATGATTATACTTCTCTAAGTGTATGTAAAGCAGATATATTTAGTAATATTTAAAAAATAGTCACATCATGAATGGCTTTTACTTAAGTTTTAAAAAGTTCTCCATCTTGAATGACATTTTGTAAAAATCATTTTTATTTCGACAGTAATTTTTTTTTTTTATAAAAAGTTATTTGATTTAAATGATATACCTATTGTAAAACTGAACATTTACTATTTGTTGAATTTCGTATAATTATTACAAAAATATATATTTATTAATGATTTATTAATACTTAATTCAACATATATATAAAAAAATAAAAAGATTTTAGATTTTAACAAATACCAATTATACAATGACATTTTATCATTAGAGATAATTTTGTAGTATACATTATATAGATATCACACATACGAGATACATTTTATAACTAAACAAATATTTGTAACCGAAAATGCACACTAAATAATTTGTGAAATAATAAATCTAAATTATTTATAAAGTAAATTAATTAAATTAAATTAAATCATAAAACAAGAAAGTCGAATACTAATATATATAAGCAAACATCCTATTCATAATTTTTTATAGATATACGTCTCAATGAATAGTTTCTTCTGTTTTTTATGCCATTAAACTTAAATACAGTTTTTCATATCTTAATCATATAATTGTTATTCTCCCCTTACATAGCAGTATTTATTTATATCGTTAAAATTTAAATTTTATTCCACATAAAAATATAAAGGCCTTATAATCTTGAAAGAGATGTGGAGATAATTACTCTATTAATTAAGGATTAAAATTTAAATCTCAACATAAGGTTTACATTATTCAGATATTTAATAAAACTTTAATTCGCAAGATTCACAAATTAATATTTTCCAACTTTTACAGTATTTTATCGTAAATTCAAGTACATCTATTATACGAGTCTATAATATCTAAACCTACGGCAGTAGGTTGTTAGTTCATGCAGCTCATGCGAGCCACCTACGTACAGAAGGTATATTAGAATACCACAAGGTCATTTTTTAAACCGCTACCATTTAAAAACTAATTTATATTTTGAAATGATTTAACTTCTATCATATGTATCAGTGAGTCAATTTTCAACTTCATAACTATTATAGAACCCAAGATATCAAGGTGCAAACATCGACTTTTTT
>JAYRBW010000453.1:0-35676 GCA_036023295.1 Invenusta paracnida | reverse complement strand
TTAAAGAACACCTTACTAATACGAATAGCAGCGTCTACAGACACCGCCAATCCTGCCAGGCCGAATTCTCCACTTCTATCCTACATAGAGAGAAAGATCCAATTCAACTGAGATTCAAAGAAGCTATGACCATCGCATCTCTCCGCCCTACTATCAACTCTAAGGTAGAATGTGAGGAACTCTCTCACCTTGTTTACTAGTGTCTTAACTCTATATTTTTCTGACTCCTAAACCTCGTTTAAAAATCATGCATTTTATTTTTTCTTTATTCTTTTTCTGCTTATTTCTTTTAGTTCTTTTTTATTCTGTTTTATTTTCTGCCTTTTTAATACTTTCTCTATCTCACCTTCTGTTTTTAGTATGTCTACCTTGATTCTATTTCTTTCCTTTTTAATCAATATCTGTATACTATGACGATCCAAATTACTATTAATACTTTAATCTCACTCAGGTATACTAACACATGATATACTATTACATGTATACTAACGTTTATTGATCCACTTAACTCCTGTCTATTTTAATATGTGTGCCTTACATCCAACTTATTCCTGTTGAATATTACTAACCTACATTACGCAATTGTATTTCACATATTTATACTAAAGATGTCGCTTATATCTTTTCATATTTTATCATTGTATGATTAGGCCAGTCGGCGAAATATTACAATAACTTCTATACTGCAGCAAGTGCTTTTTAATTACTTTAATTTCTTCATTTAAATGCTGCCAAGGGAAGCCCAACTTCTAATTATATTACACTAGTTTGATGTAGAGGTAGCACTAATCAAATTATAATTTTATAATATAATAAATTATTTCAAATTAAAATCAAAATTCATAGAACATGTTTATGAACGATTAATTATACAAACTTAAGCTACTTACTATATTGACTTGAGAAGCTTTATATTTTCTTATATAGGTTCAAAATTATATCTGCTAAATATGCAACTTGAAATATTGTATTTAAAAATGTATATTAGAATACATTTTGTAGTATATTTAATGAAATCTATATATTACTTAATTGAAGCTTAAATCAATAAAACACAAGTAAATAAAAACTTCAAGTAAATAGTAAGGCGTTAATTATACAGTGTATATATATATAATGTATAGATAGATATGAAAAAAATTGTGATATTATAAATAAATAAATATATATATATTGAATTAATTGATTAATTAAAATTGCAAGCGAATTTCGAAAAAGATGTATAGTAAGGGATAGAGGCAGAGGTCAAAAATCAATTAGTCCACACTTACAGGCAACATCTATTTTCGTTTGACTGGAATATACAAACCACGAACAAGGAAGTACTTATCTAAATTTAACCTCACTTTTGAAATATATTATTGAATATTTTATGATGTACTAATACAATGATTGTTAAGCAAACCTTAGTGTATATGTGATACTGTATATTAGAGTTTTGTTAGGAAACTGTTACAGATAAAACCTATTATTATTGTAGTAAAGGAATCTTAAATTTTTATTAAGATAAAAATCTTGTTTCAATTAACTTTTATACAAATATTATCTAATCTAATTTAAATAATTTAAAAAATAAATTACACTAGTTTGTTGAAAGCCTTCAAAATAATTATAAATAATGCAATTTCATTTTAAACGACAAAATTGAATCATATTTTATAACAAACGATTAAGTAAAAGAATTTTTATTTTTATAGTAAAATTAAAATAATCTTAATTTGCATCTCTATCTTTTAAAATACATTTGTTTACAATCTATTATTAACCAGATCCTATTTTATGTATATTATTTGTTCAATTATTTCAATGGATGATATTAGACTATAAAGCATCATATAAAATTGTATAATTCGATTTGACCATGTATAAATATAAATTAATTATTTAGGAAGTCTAATTAGATTTAGAATTCTCATATTACATAAAATGGGGTATAAGAATCCATTATGAGAAGAAACGAAAGTCAATTTTATTGCCGTCTGTGTCGGATAATCATTCCAAAGAACGCAGTAAACATCACATTTTATAACTTAATGTACTCTGTTGTAAGACTCGGTTAATTGGCATAGAAATAATACTATAAGTCAAGGAAGGGAATAAAAATCCAAACATAAATTTCTTGAAGCATTGATCAAAACGTTACAATCCAGTAAGATATACCGTTGGACTATTTAGTCAGTTTTTAGAGTTCAACTGCCATTTTTCCTGCTTTGAAGGAGAAACTAGTCCCATTATATTTCGTTATGGCTAGTTGAGGAGTCTAGGCATATCGAGGTCTTTAGAAAATCAAGTGATTCTTGACACTTTAGTATAACAGATATGTTCGTAAAGTATGCCTCACAAAAGAATCAAAGTGCTTCTTTGCGTATAAATTCAGACGCCTTGCTTAGTATCACTGTACACATATATAAAATATGAATGTACAAATTTTTACCTTTTTTGCCTTTTACTATTTGCACTTTTATATTGATGGATCATCAGCCTATTTTAATCACCTTCAAATGCAATGAGACTTAATAAGAAGTGAAGTGTATGGCACGAATAGAAATTGAGATAGAAAAGAGAGATAGAACATTACATTACATTTAATTTATATCTATAATTTAATTAATAAAATATTGAAAACAATATAATTTTCAATTTTTCTCTAAAAAAGTGATTATACTTCTAAACGTAATAGTTTCGTATGTTTTTGTATACTAAACGAATAGGTCTTTGTAGTATTTCTTTAATATGACTATATATGAATTTCTGAAAATCTATAAAACTATTACTATAGGTGCACATTAGTACATTAATTATGTTAGACCGTTAAGAAAAATGTCAATTATTTTTAGTAAATTAAAGAAAAAAAACTGTTTTTATCTAAACGTTAATAGAAAACAATTACATTTTACTGTTTAAATCGCCATAATTTATAAAAGCAATTTTAACAATGAAATACTCGTATACTTGGTTTAAAAAAATCAAAAACTTTTCTTTTATTAGTGCTAAATAATTGAATTGGTACAAAGTATTATTTATAGTAAGTTGCTGTTATAATTATATGTACAGTATTGGAGTTGCAATTAGTAGCTTTCATATAAACAATGCTAAGATATTATATATCTGTAAATATATATAATGCATATAGACACATGTATATAGTAAATACATGATACAACAACACTGAACAACTTTAAATATTTGCACGTAATATATAAATATATGGACAGTAGGCTAAATGCTGAATAGATATTGAGAAAATGAATTAGACAAAAATGCAAGAAATCATGAAGAAAAGAGAGAGAAGAAGAAAATAGAAGAGAAATAGAGTCGAGAAAAAATGAAGAGATGAGGTAAGAGGTATAAAAATATGAGAAGAATGAATGGAGAAAAATAGATGATAATTAATCAATTATTTGAACATATAGGTATTTGAATATAAATAAAATAGAAAGAAAATTTAGGTAATCTCACCTTTACTTTTTCCGCCAGATTTTCCATCGGTTTTGACATACCCTGATCCCTATATAGGAAATACGGAGGAAATATGTAGATATGTAAACTGATAATAAAAATATTACTTTGAATGTATTTTTGATGCTGATATTGTTTATTACAAAAAAGTTTTAAATAACATCGAGTCTAAAGATGTAAAACAATTATCAATTATTATGACTTAATTATGGTTCTAATCGATTAAAGTATACATAATAAATAAAAACACTAGTTATAGATATATATTACATTATTTGTTATTGAAATACTAAATACAAATGACAAAATCTTATTAAAACAATTATAGTATCTGTAAATACTCGCAAGTCACATTCTAAATATGATATTTTACTTTGAAATAATTGTAACAAACATAGTCAATAAACAGACCTAACCGTCTAATTACAAAGAAATTAAATACGTTTAATGATAATGTACACTTTTGGTTTAATTATACATTTAAGTAGTGTCAGAATTCAAATAAATATATTTATTCTATAATATAAATACAGAAAAATAGCGCAATAGGTTTAACTTCACATATTTTATAATTTAGTAAAAATTTGCGCCTACTTTTTTTAAAGATGCAATATAAGAAAATATATTTTGATAAAATAAATTATAGAAGCTAGTTCAAAATATTTTTGTATATTCTAAAAGTAAAAATTATTCAGTGTTTTACAATAAAACATATTAAAAAAATTGAATTTAATAAACTTTGCCGTGTAGTTATGTATTGTAATTAAACAAGTATTTTAAATATACAATAATGTTTCTATTAAATTCATTACTTGTATTAATTTGTATTAAGTATAGATATTAAACATACATTATTATTACATACATTAAACAGATATAGTACGAGTACAGTATCTACATATGGTATTAAGAAGTTAAATTACATCTACGTTTCGATTGCCATAACAAATAATATAACGAATCGTGCCATGAAATAATGAAGTTGGTATGTTCAAAAAGTTGCTGTGTACCTAATAATTCTGGAACTTGAATAATAATGCCCGAATTCACTTGTGTTATACTTAAATCACACTGGCTTCGCCGTCGTAATTTAAATAACGACGCGTGAATTTTCTTTAGTTATTATTCAAATTCCATTGATAATAATTATATATTTAACTCCACTGATATGTTTCAATCTAGTTATTTATAATATTCTCAGTTACATAAAATGTGATGTTTGTATTTGTATCTAATTTGATAACTTGACAGTCGAAAGTTTTAGAATTGTATTTATGCAAGAGTCTTATACCTTTATCATGATAGCAGTATAACAGGATTTTACCTTTGAATTTGAGGACTTTCCTGATCCTCCGGTAGGATTTTTTGATCCAGGTACAACGACATCTTTCATATCGTGCAATGAGAACCAGTGGGCTTTGTTATTCAAGAGAGATTTATCTGAGAAAAGTTCGAAAATATCATACCTATTACTCAAATTAAACCTTGAAATTACAAATATAATATCAAATGAATTGAATAGATTTATTTAATTTATGCATAAATTGAATTCACCTTTCTGTTGTTGCGAAAAATATTACAAATGCGGTTGGTTGACATCACCCTTAAATAATTTTTCGTACAAATAAATATTTAGGTTAGTTAATATATTGATTTACTTATTTCTATGGAGACAGAACTTTAGACAGTTAATCTGGTGGAGATGCACCATTTTTGTCAAGAACATAGTGAACAATTTCTTTGTCAGAAATAACTTGTTTTATAAATAAAATAAGAGACCAAGTCAAAATAACAATATGAAAAAGCATACACCGACATTAATATAATTGTAACCAAATTTAATAATATTTTATAATTCTAACTTGCCGAAATTTTCTTATACCTTACCTTTTTCCCCACGTTAATTTACTAAGCAAATGATTGGTTTCATATCAATTTGTGAGATTAGACGGTTAGAAATCTGAATATTTGTTCTCTCTTTGTGTGTATGACCTGCTCAAATTTGCTAATAAGCGTAAAAGAAAATTTACAGGTTTCCAACTTAAGAAAAGTAGTAATCCATTTCACTGAGGTGGCTTTCTCACATAGCAAAAATGTAAGTTGCTAAAAAATTCAGGCAAATTTAATTTAAAATATTTTAGTTTGACGGAAAGGTACGAGAATATAACGAAATACATGCTTTGATCCTTGAAATTACGAAGTCGACGCACACATATCTTACTGCATTGTAGACACAAAAGTTTCTTGTTTGTTTGAATACGATAATCTCTATATTATACAACCCATATTTTCTAGCTCCCACATATATTAATTCTTCTAAACTCTTTTTACCACCTGTACTTATTATGTATTGGAGGTACCTTCTCTTAAATATGCATAGTGGAGAATGTAGGGGAGAAAATAAAAGGGTTTCCACTTCGTTGGTTCCGCCATATTAGAAGAACTTTTTTTCCGGGAAGCTTTCTTTATAATAAATATATATAGGCACCTACAATATACAACCCAGCAGCTTTAACGTACTTTAAATCTCATGGAACATACCTATAACATACGTAGTACACAAAGCGCAAAGAGGTAAAAACTTTTATAGTAGAACATCAAAGTGTAGTATTGGCAGTAGTCCTTACTTAGCCGAAAATATGGCAGAAAGGGGGATTTTTTCTTCTTTATCCTTTTTATTTCTGTTCGGTACTATACAGAAAAAAATTAATATGTTTTCCGTATTTGCAAGGTTTCTTGTCTACGGTAGTCATATGTACAGTATTATTTAAGAACATGTATTGTAACTGCCGTTCATATTAATTTTACAATGAGCGATTGAAAGATATGCATTATGCGGTTATATAGGAAATAGAGTGTCTTATTTAACAAATAAGTATACATCTGTATGCATATTAAAAGTATATAGTGTATTATATACAAGTTAGTCATAGGTTTCATCATCATGGTTTGGCATTATATATTATGTATATTCCATATATTATGAAGCCAGAGTTTTTATGCCAAAATAATGAATATAAAAAACAGTTTTCTTTAGCTTGAGTTAACTGAAACATTCTGGTATCGAATGAAATGTGCCTCTGCACTAAGATACGATATTTTATTTAAAAATTTTAAATCCATTAAAAATTACCATTATAGAAATATATATTTTAACCATTTTTATATTTTGTGTATCTAAAAGAATTTTACGCAAAACGAGAGTCTAATTTTTCATTTCAAGAATCATAGTTTATTAGAAAAATATAATGTTATGTAAACTATTACATATTGGACCCCTTAAAAACATATATTATAAATTGTTAGAAAAAACTAATTAGTGTTTACATTTTTCATTGACGAATTTAAAAAATTGATAATATCTCTAATTAAGTAGTGTACTAATATCATAGTATTTTCGTTTTAAAGAACCGAATTGAAAACAAAAAGTATTGGATAACTTCCTCTTAGGTACAATTTGAAAAATAAAAATAAAACAAAGGTTTTCATATTAAAATATATTTTGTCAATTCTTTGTAAGAAAATAGATCCTATTTGCTTGTAAAGAATTGGAGAAAACTTTTAACTTTTACAGTATAAAAACTATTGTTTTTCTTTATATTTACAAAAAATACTGTTAAATTTTTATAGTATAACATTATTTTAATATGTATCTGAGGGTGGAACATAAGTAAATTTATAGTCGGTTTTGATGATACTGAAATAAAGGTAAATCTTTATAAATATACAAATAAACACGAACCTGACAAGGGGATAAGAGCTTGTCCCATAAAGTCATTGGTCTTCAATCGATCAAAATCCCAGACAGTGATCTCAAGTACCCTCTTCCGAAGTGTCCGCTTGAGAACATTCATGAAGACAACAGTCTGCTGCCATTCCGGTGTCAGAGTGTTACCCATGTACCTAGTCTGGCGGTTGAAATCAGGACTGTGGAGGCGAAGGAGGTCGGATTGTTATTATTTATCCAATATTGATTGATTATTAATTGCGAGATACAGTAGTTTAATATACATATTTCACATAATTTATGTGGGATTTATTTTGACAATTTACTTAATAATGATAATAATATAATGAAACCATAATGATAACTAAAAAACACTAAAATAATCGTACAGTTTATATCTGAAAATAAACTCTTGTTTACTGTTTTGAGAAAGTTGATATTTGGAATAAATGATATCAAACCTTTGTGATATATATATGTTGCTCAAAAATGTATAAATAAAATTGTTATACTGACCCATACTACGGTTATTAAGTTCAGTTGGAGGGTATATCAAATCTAAAGCAATTATTGACAGGGGGTTACCAGAAAACACATTCTTATAGTTCTTAATAATAGGATGCCTGTGGTCAATAAAAGAGGACACTTGCCAAGTGAACTAAATAAAAACTGGGTCAGGTGTATAATTCAGCGTTATTAATCATTTGAGAGAAACGAAGGCTTAGAAGCTATCACTGATCTAAGAATATAGCTAGGAAAGTAAGGAAAGAATAAATTTCAAGAGAAACTTGGATCGATGCCCCATCAAAGACTCCTGCGGTGACATAAATTTATTATAGAGGTTATTAATAATACATCAATAATAATTTCCTTATAGAATCTTTGACAATAACAAATAAAGCCAAATACTATTTTTAATTCATTAGAAACAGTTATTTTGTCATATATATAACTGTATATACATATGTGACCATAAATATATATGTCTATTTTACAACAAATATTATATATATACAGAAATTGAATGTCCGAATAAGAGAAACCAATTAAAAATTCTTTAAAATATTTATTTTAACGAATTTTCAAGTAGTTTTTCGTATTTATCTGCACAAATGTCAATACTGTTTTATCTTAACATCAATTGAATGTATATATATTTAGCTTATAACTTGTGTATACATAACATTTTAAGGTTGAATAAATAAAAATTCGGCTATAAATATATATGTCTTTTAACAACATAATTTTATTATTTATACTGTGGTATATACATACATATGTAATATATCGTATGATTATTTATAAGTAAGTCAAATTTAGAATAAGTGAATATACTATTTGAAACTATGAAAATGCGACTTTCTTTAAACAGCATTAATTGACAATTAATATGCACAAATAAAGTGGGATGAGATGCATTTTGGAGAAATTAGAAAATTGGAATAAGTAAGAGTTTTTACTCAATCAAATTAATTATTCAACAAGTGATTCTTTTCCTTTTATTTTGTCATCATATTAATTGAAATTTTTTATATACTAAATAGTGCTGTCAGTTCGTTTTGAAAGATTAGAAGAAACTTCAAACTTGCATTAGAGCTACTACATTTACTATGTGTTAAAATTCCTATTAAATTCATGCAATGTTTAGACAGTTTCTCTTAATCTATAATAGTACGTATAACTACTGTAATACACAAAAAAAGAAGTAAAACATGCTATAAGAAGATTTATTAGTGCAGATGTATTAGTAAAATGAATATTATTTAGATGTAAATATGTTATTGAAAATATATGTCAGTAAAATGTAAAACACTGACAAATAAAATAAATAATTTATATTAACTTGCATTTTATTATAATATTCTATTTACTGAAAGCTTTATGAAATGTCAACATTGAAATATAATACAATTTTTGAACATGTTTTTATCTATGCAAAATTAGTAACGATGTAAAAGAAAACGCAAAAAGAAAGTTACACAATTTTAAATAAGACTTCTTTTTCACTTTCAAAGTGTATACTAACACTAAAATTAGAAATCTGTTTATTTCTGCTTTAAAATCTATCACATCTATAAATATATAGATAGATATTTAATATTTCTTGTTGAATGTAAAATTTATTTCATTTAGGTTGATTAAGCTTTATTTAGATTTATAATTTATTTTTACTTTGATGCACTTGAATTTTTGAAATGATATTGACATTTTAATATGAATAAAGCAGCATAAACTGAACATTATCAGTTACGCAGCTTGTTTAGGAGTAAATCTGAATTTATAAATTATGCTTCCTGCACAAAATTCCTTTTTAATTATAGATTCAAATAATGAACTACAAATATAATTATAAGGGAGCTTTTAAGAATAGTTGCGTTATTAAGAAAGCATTCGAAGTTGTCATAAAATTTTAAACAGAGTATTAAATTAAATCAAATAGTATATTTAAAACATTGCTTAGACGATGCAGGAAAAATGTTTTTAGTGAGGCAGTTTATATTCTTTGATTAAACTGATTTTAACGTTATTTTGATGTTCCGATGTTTAAAACAATCATAAAACATGAATATTTATGCACATAAAAATTATACGCTAGAAAGTTTAACACACAGTACCAATCGTGCGTTGCTACAATTTTGCATTAATTATATTTGACTATAACTTTTGTTTCTAGCAACAATGCAATCATGCGAATAGTATATCTACAGAAATACAACCTGGCTCTTTGCAAACTTAATTTTGTGACCACTATCATCATTACTTCAAAGTTTTATTCTTGGGCACCAATTTCTTGTCGTTTGAAAAATATCGATTTGTATACGCAGGACGAAGGCACCATCCATGTCGTCTTTATAAATACCAGAAAATGGTTATGCATAAATATTTTATTGCAATAACTAGTTGCGTATCACTTCTCCAAAATATAAACAAATAATACATCAGGGGTACGAAGCCGTGTCTTTTTGGAACATACATAACAGTGTTTTTAAAGTAAACAAATATATATTTATTATATGCGAAAAATAATACTAAAACATGACCTGATAACTATAATTTAACTAATGAAGTGAATAACTAATATAAAATCACTAATAAGGAATTAATAAATTCATTGATAACTCATACATTAAATTAAATGAGAAACAAATAATTATTGAGGTGATACCTTCAAACATAAAGAAACATTCTCGTACTGACTAAATCCAACGTTTTAAATAATAATTATTGAAGTGATTTCAATAAATCCAAAATGTATTAATATATTTTGGTAGCAATACTTACTCTTCTGTGGGATCGGGATGTAGACGAACTTTGACAAAGGGATCAGCCAGGCCATTCAAGTCCATTGGTTGTAGGTCCTTTGCACGGGCTATGTGAACCGTCAAACTTTGGTCGTAATCGTCGAATGTGAGAATCACCTATAAAGATAAACAATATATTCCTATAAAAAGTATAGTTACAATTTAAATGAGTCCCATATTTCTATTAAAATATTTAAACAGTTAATATGTTATATATCTTTCAATGCGAATAAAAATGGATATATATACATATCTATATTTTATATGTATCTATAAACTAAAATCTCAATATAATCATGTATATTCCGATTAAAATGATCCTGTGTACCTAATATGATTATTTCAAAACTTTTTTCTTGGATGTTTACATTTGAGTATAAATGAATAGAAAATAGGTATAACATATAATTGTAAAGTGAAAACATGAGTATTGTTGGCAATTTAATTTGAAGCATATCATTTATATGTCTCAAGTGATATATGCACATATAGTTGTACTATAATGAACAATTTCGGCTATAAAAAAACACACCTAGATTTTATCAGCGTATTTGACATAAAGTATTTTCGTGTATTTAGTTAGGTATTCATCGTTTCATTTATTCATAAAATAATCGGGATTTATAATACTTGGTACGATTTTAATATTTTATTGATATTAATATATTGTAATAATTTGTTACAATTGAATGTATTATATTCATAACCTAAGCAATCTTTTTATTCATTCACCTTTATTTCTCTTTTTACAAATAGTCTTTACATATGTATACTATATATTCAAAATCAGTTCTACATATAAATATATTATATTAAAAGCAAAACTAATTCTATCACACTTTATACACTATATTATATGTATAATTGTGTTTTGTATAAGTTTTTACAGCTAAATCAAAATTCAAAAGATGAAAAAAGCGTCCGTTAGGGGAGTATTTGACCCGCTATAAATCTTTAATTATTGTCACCTGAATATCGCCAATTTCCCCGTGAGGCTCTTTTGCTTGATCCGTGGAGTCTTTGGATCCATCTTTCGTTGCCATAGTTACTGACTGAAGATATAATAAGGGGTGTGAAGAGGAAGGCGAGAACGATACACGAGATTGTGGACTAGTAGGCAAGATGAAAACAATCTGAGAGAGAGGGATCAATCGACTTATCTCTTTCTTTTATTGGAATGAGGTTATCACGATCAATTAATTTCTTCTTCCCTTTAAATTTAAACGTGCGCTGTATATACAGTCATACACTTCTATTATTTGTTTAGTTTAGAATATTTCTGCGAGAGAAATTAGTTATATTTGCTGTTACCTATAAAACCCATTATAGGTATTTTAACAGCACGAAAAAATGTCAACAACGCTAAAAGAAATATATTTAAAAAATGTTTATTAAAAAATTATATCATTGAAAAGGTTTAAAAACAAAATTAAGTAATTTAAAGTTTATATTGCAAAAAAAATCAAATTTATTTCTGAATTAAAATGTTGAGATATTATGATTAATCAATAAATTTGTAAATAAAATATTAACTTCTAATCAATATTTCCTGGCGTAAGTTAATTTTATTTATTGCCGATTTATTGCATTAATTGCTCTGCTTTATTGGTTAAAATTTCTGAGGTTATGTTTGTAAACTCTTATTAATCATTTTTGACATAATATACTTTTGTATTAATCCTTATTTGATTTCGGATGAAAAATATTAATAGTTGGAAGTTGGCGTACATCGGCGTACATAGTGCATATCGTGTAATATTTATTATCTCTGGCCAGAAAATAAATTTGATTAAGTAAGAAGAGAATTGTGGAACATTTCAGTAGGCATATAATCATTTTATTTTTCTTCTATAGAGGAATTAGTTAAATAAGGATTCTTTATACTGTATATATATTATTTAATAAAATAAATAAATTTATAAATCATTATACATACATGTATATGTATATATATAAAATTATATTATAATAGGAATTAAAAATAGAATCAATATATTTTGAACATGATAACAATTTAGTAAAGAAACATTAAAATTAATACAAATAAAAGAAGAATATTTTAACTGAAGGAAATCAAGTAAATCCATATATAATAACCAAATGGACAAATATGCACGAACCTTATCTGGCGGTATGACCCCAGGAGGTAGCTGACCATCCGGCAATGTCTTATCCGCCGGAGGACCCGTGGCATTGAGTGGTGGGGGGAGCGCAGTAGATACGGCCGAAACAGAGGCGACGGGCAGTGTGCTGGCCCCTCCTATGGTCCCAGTTTCAGGACCTCTTCTGGGCTGAGGGGAGGGGGGTGGGGGTGGAGTGGGCGCCTGAAGGAGGTGGACATGAAGTGAGAAAGGAAATGGCATAAATCAAGAGTATTGCACAAATTAGCTCTAATTAACAATAAACATAAACACCACGAAGAAAGTAGTTTTTCATCAAATGTAATTTAGATTAAATAGTTATGACAAACATTATATTAGAAAAAATATATACATTATATATGCAAATATGTTCAATAATTTTAAGAAAATTACTTTTTTCAATAAATGTATTTTTTTGTTATATTTTGTCCAAAGAAGTAAATAATCAAAAAACGTTATTAATACAATTAATGCGAATATTACATATCATTTTATGCAAATTTTTTTAATCAAACTTTTTTATAAACGATAATAATTAATACTAGTTTTAAGAACAAATTTATCACGAAGACAATTTTCACGCTCCATCTTTATCATAATATAGATATAATATGATTACGTATAATATGCGTTTAAATATACCTATTTACTAATTTGAAAATGACCTTTATAGCTGTATGTCAATCTTAAACACACTTAAAATTTTATATGACAACATTTCTGCGAGATATTTTCTTTTCCATAGACTCACCGGTTTCTGGTGTGCCTGTTGTTGCCTTGAAGATCGATGTTGCCTATCTCCCGACGGTCCACCTGTCGTATTTGGAGCTAAAGGGGAGACGGTTCTAGCTGGAGGGCCACTGTCGGCTGGGGCAGGTGGGTAGTCCGGGTAGTCCGTCGCTCGTTGTCGCTTGATCGATTGGGAGCGTCGTTGGGGGGCGTGGTTGTCATAGTTATCGCTGTTGACTGAGTGATGGCGTTGGTTCTGTTGGTGGTTAGTCGGTGCGTGGTCGTAGTAGAAGTCTAAAAGTAATTGGAATTTTTAGAGTAAAATTAAAAGCATTTGAATTTTCAATATACTAGGAAATTGGTTGGCAATTTTTTATCAAGAAGCCATATGTTCAATAAATTATGGATAGTTTTATTTAACATTTTAATTATTTTTACTATACATTTGGCTGAAGTTAAATTATTGGTATTGCAGCTAGGTATATTTTAAGATATATTTTTAATAAAACAGTATGTATATAAACTAAACCTAATAATTACGTTACGAAGAGCATAGATACATGTATAATTAATATATTTTTATTTATAAATATCAAATATTACTAAATTTTTATTTAAAACTGAGATTAAATATAATAAATTTGATCCAAAAATATAACTATGTATTGTCATGAAATACTATTTAGTGTGATTACATTAGTTATATACAGTTATAAATTACAACAATTTCATAATATGATATACATACATATATTATCGTGCTGTAAACAGTCAAAAGCACAATTATTTTTAATACAAATTATATTGTTAAAAAAGCAAATGTATGTTTTAATTAATTATCATATTATGATCACCACCATCAATTGTTATCATCATTATATTAATTGTGTTATGATAATAACAAACAAAACTGTCGATGACCTTGCAAATATCAGTTTGCATCGCTTAAAAAATGTAAAAATTGTACAGGGTGGTAGCAAAGACAATGTATTGTTAGAGTGTATATTCTGTAGCTGATCATTTTTAAAAAATGACATATTTCCACCAAACTATTCCTTTCCTTTTATTCGTACTCACCCGAAAGATAGCCATTTGCTGAATGTACAATGGATGTATAATAGATAGATATATTTTACAAAAGTAATCGTAATCGCTTTTTCCTTGCAATACGACATCTATTCTCCTTTTTTTCTGATTTGTTAACATATCTATAAGGTGTAGAAATAGACAACTTTGGAGGAGATATTGTGTATGAAGTGGGGAGGGGAAGAGTGGGGAGGAAAAGAGGTGAAAAGAAAGTCAAGGGAATATTTTCCAATCAAGTAAGTAGTAGATTCGGAAAGAAGGAGGGAGCTTGCGGAAAAGATAGCAGAATGCAACGAGTGAATGTACGAAATATTGGAGAAAGATTTAAGTAACAGTCAGATTACAATAAGAAATTGGAAAATGAATGTATGCCTGTTTTCTCTGGGACTGAGAGTAAAAGATAGAAAGAAGCGAAAAACTTACGTCATGGTATCTTCGAAGAAGAGAGAAAAACAGGAAGAATAAAATAGAGAACTGGGAATCGAGGAAGGACAGGAGAGGAAAAGAGTCTATGGGAAAGAAAAACATACTGAATCTGGCAAATTTTAAGAGATTAGTTGAGATGCTGGGGAGTTGAGGACAGGATCTACTAACACTTCCCAGCCTCGAGGTAAGCACTGTTTTCAGAGTCATAATACATCATTCTGCCTGCCTCCTTTCAGAATAAGGTTTAACTCGCTTTTTCAGTTACAGAGGAGACAGTGAGTGAGTCCGGGAAAAGAAACGACACTCAGAACGAACCTCAGTGAATGTTCGTCTACTGTTAGCTGACTGTACAGTGTACATATTTTAAGCCGAGGTGTATGTATGCTCTTTGTATATACACAGATAGACACGTACCTGCTCCGTCAATTTCCTCACGAGGAAGGTTTTCGTAGGACGAGGCCATACTTCGTGCTGTCCGCCTTTCCTCTCGATGATGATTGCTTTCCCGAGTAAAGTTGTCAGGACCCCTGAAAAATCCAGCAGTGAGGTTAATGGGGTGGTTGGTTGGGTGGGTGGGTGGGTAGACTATGCATACAACAGGGAGGAGAAATTTCTGGGAAGAAATGCTGACTAGGGGCTAGGATGCTGTTCCAGCAAGAGAAAATAATTCTACAGCCTGCCTGTATGTTGAGAGGCATATAAAGTGTGGAGACAGCATCAGCAATTAATAGAAAATGTTGGGTTTGACATTTGCTTGATTCGAACGAAACCTATCTTTTCTACTTCTTTATCTCTTCTCTATATTAACCATTTCTCTAAATAAAGGAATCATGCATTAAATTATACATATATGCAAGTGAAGACAGTAGCATTATACTGTTTATCCTCCTCTTTAACCATATAATTACAAATCGTATCCAACCGGAGAATAAAATATCCCATAAAACAAGTTTTTATTCCTATTTCGTATATAATCTTCAATAATTGTTCCCTTTCCGCTCTGTAAGTTTAAACCTTATCATCTCCAGACATCCTTTTTATATGGGTATGCGACGAAGAAGGGATAAACAATCTATTTAATCACCAAAAATGTATATTAATATTAAATTAAATCGCTTATATTGCGTATTAATATTCTAACATCTGCGACTTATAAGCATAAAGGTATTAAACGTAGATATATGTAGTATCCTTTACGAGCATATATTACATAGAAAATACTAGATGCGTATATATATAGTGAAGCAATATATTATATAATGTATAATATCCTGATATGCATGATACTGCATGTAGCTGCATAATAGCATGTTCATCGGGGTTTCAAACAAAATAATGAAATTTCATTCGGTGCGACAATATATTTATATTATGTATGTAGATTGATAATATGTTGTACTGATAATAATACATTTGTATAACATATACAAATAGTATAGTTTTATTTGAGAAAATGATGAATATATTTTATTAATGTATAGTATACGCATATTATCTCCAAAACAACATTAGTAAATTGAAAACTAATTAGTCTATCTTCAATTCATATACCAACATGAACATTCTCAGAGATGATGTCTATTGCATGATAATTTATCTATTGCAATTAAATTATTTAAAATAAAATAAAAATTTGTTTGATATAATCAGCAATATATATTTATAATACTTTAGAGCCTTTTTAAATGTAGGATATATTATGTGTATATTATATATATACATTATGGTTTCTATTAAACAATTGTACTAAACACATTTAAGAAATATTTGCACAAGCAGATGATAGAATAACATGTGTGTAAGAGTGCACTGTTTATTATTTTTATATTTTGGTACTGCCCCCGTTTTTCAATATATTTATTATCCTTTATACTATGCTACGATTTAATGGACAATGTAACAATCGAATTATTGAAGTAAATTATTTATACGAATCAAATAAATTAAGTGAATGGTAAAAAAAATTATTATAGACTTTAAAGTATCAAGTAAATGCAAAACATAAAATCTTATATATCATTAAGTCTTACTAATTAACGATAATAATATGCATACATATGTAAATATATAATTATAACTTTTCTTATATATTTATAAAATAAATTTGTTAAAACTTTCTTTTAACCCTCGAATCATTTTACAAGTTTAAAGTAGTTATTTTGGTGAAATACATGTTGCAGATTAAGTGCTTAATGATTTCAAATGTTATATAATTTTTATCTCTAATTTTATCCTATATGATTAATATAACTATAATTTTGAATACATACATTGGTACTTACATGCGAACCACCATTTCCACTTCATCAGAATCTGCTCGCAAAATGCTTTGTACTTCTTCAAAGGACTTTCCTATCAAGCAGATTCCATTCCACTCGACTATTTCATCCCCTGAAATTAGTCAATAAAAGCGAAAGTGAGTGTGGAAACAGCTTCTTATAAAATCTACTTTGCAGTGTAGATCTTTCATCATTAGGTGATGATAAAATATGCTTAGAAGTTAAAGGAAATAATAATAACCGTGGCTAATTAAGCAGAAAATAAATATTCGTAGCATACATTTTGCAATAATGAATTAAAGTTTCATATATATGTACATATAAACTACATAATATAATGAGTTATATAAAAAGATTTGTCCTTAAATATGTATTAAATACATTTTTTTTGGCACATTTCTATTTTAGTAAAACTTTGTCACAGTGCCGTATGTTTTAAATCAAATAACTATAACGTTAAACATTTTCATTCTATGTACGCTAAAGTATCAACTTATATTTTATTTTTAATGAACTATGTACTATTAAAAATATCTCTTAGAAACTTTCAATATATAACTTTTTCAATATCAATTATTTTATTAGTTCTATTTAGCTAAAAGTTGTACGTCATATACATACATTTACAAATTTACGAAGTAATTTTTTTATGCGTATTTCCTATCGCATAAGTAAGAAATATATTTAGTCTATCTCAAATATATTTTTGTGGCGCATATTATCTATATATATGTTTTTTATTATTTTGAATATAAATTATTGACTAAATAATGTTAATTGGAAATAAATGTATGCAATTATATACGTTACACCTGGTTGTCATAACAATTTATAGTGCAGATTTATGACGCCAACCAAATTATATAAAGGCCTAATAAAAAGGTTCCTCGCCTCTGGATAATATTGTTCAATCTGTTGATAGTAATGGTATTGCGGACGACGGAAAGAATAAGCTCAGGAGGTATGTCAGTATATTTATTTAGGCTACGAGGTTTGCCAACTATTGTATTAATATTAATTTAGGAAGAGCAAACAACACAGCCTGGGACTCATACAAGAAAATGTTATAGCACAACCAACAGACAACGTTCTCTTCAGTTGAATGCCAAAATGCCGCGAAAAAGGAGCCATTTTTATTGCATATAACCCGGGGTGAACAAACTTTATGACTTTTCGATGTCGCTATATAACAAGCACGCATTGATCTTATCAAAACAATTTAACAGGAGAATGGAGCACCGATAGATATATAAGCAAGTTCAATCAAAAACACTATCATATGTTTATTAAAAATTGGATTACATATTAAAATTATGACTACGCAAAATATATAGTTGATTCTTTATCCAATATCATGTTTCCGAAATTTGTAAGTTAATTAAAAACAAAATTAAACAGCATTTTTATTTTAAAAATAGTATACCAGTTATTAGTACCGGTTGTATAAACGCTATTATGCAGAAACACGGATTAACATTTATATATATTTTATTTATACGCTACTATCTTTTTTCCTAATTTTTATTCATTGCACTGGTATGCCACTGTACTTGTGTCTAAACGTGCATGTGACATCTTAGAACATTCTAGCCAACATTAATAACGTGAGTAAACGAAGTCACCATGATTCGAACAAGCGCCGACAATGTAAGAAGGTTTAATAAAGCTTAAAATGTATTATAGATATGGTGATATACAGAGCAAAAAAGTTTATGCGTGCGTTCTGCGTTGTTCGCTAAAAAAAAGAATAATTCCTTCCTCATATATTATTGATCAATCTCTTTCTTGTGTGCACTTCGAGGTCACGCAATTCCTGCGCTAGGTGGGTACCTTGTGTCTATAATGAACAGGACTAGAAAATACAGGCGATTTTTTCTCTCGTGTTTCTCTATTTCTCGCTATCTAGAGGTCTCCAACGTTCCCTTATGGCTTTCATATCCGTTTCTTGGTAGACAACGACAATAATTCTGCATATTTTTTCCTCCAAATCGCTGCGCATATACCATCTCCTTAACAGATGAGTAAGTATATACGAATAGACGCTGTTTTCATTGAATATGAATCTTTTTATAATGTAAAAGTGATGTATTAACTATATATATCGTTCGATTGGGCTCAGCATATATATATATTAAAACAACCGCAATTGCATGAAATAGTTTTGAACGAAATTAGAATTTATTCGATGTTCTAGCTGCAAATCAAAACAGTTAATTTTTAGGAATCGTTTTTAAATGAAATTGCCTCTTTTCCTTTCCAATGTTAGAATATGAAACTTTTTCAAATGTTTCATTATATAATAGTAATATGATGACATTATGTTTTATCTTAAATTTTGATCTGTTTTAATTTTACACATTTATAATAAACCGCTTTCGTTATACATGCTATATATGATTATAATCAAATGCTTTTATTATTATACATTTTGTTACATCTAAATTACAAATATTTATTATTATTATGGTTTGAATTATCACTAAAATATAATCTAAGTATAAAATAATTTTATTTAAAAAAAAAACTTATTTATTCTACATATATGTAAAGGTATTTCTTTAAATTCAGTAATTTTTCTGTATTTTAATGGATTGATTAAAAGTAGTAACTACATTGCAAGAATAAACAAGACACATAAATAATCCATATAATATATTAGTATTATGTTCATTTATTGGGTGCGGTTTATTTCTAATTTCTTACTTATATTGTTTTTTTTATAATTGCACCAAAAAATGTATATTAAATATAGACATTTGAAAAAGTATATATCGTAAAATTAATTATAAATATGCAAAAAGGAAACATACGCTCTTTGATTTCCCCATTCATCCGCTCAGCAGCACCACCGGGTATTATTTGAGTCACAAAAGCACCAAGTTGGCCACTAGCATTGATCTCCCCGCCGACGATTCGCAGACCAATCCCGTTACCTGTAGTAGGTGGCATATATTTGATGTAATGGATTTAGTGAGTTGCGTAGAGTAATAATATAGCTTATCGTCTCCTGCTTATCGATAATTACGTATAACATTATATATTTTTAATAATTGGTGTATTTTTTAATTAAAATTTAATTTTAGAACATTTTATAAGTGTATGAAATAATCAATATTAATTAATATCCGTGCGATTTAAATATATTAAGTTTTATAACTTTTAAAAGGTATTTTGATTGATTTATACTGAATATAAACATGATTTGCCCCATAGCACTAAATGTATGTCAATTCTATGTTATAATGGAGATCATAATTCTATTTCTTAATATTTATTTCCCTATAAATAAATTATTCCTAATTATATACATAATAATAAAGTTTCATTAATACTAATTGAGTGCAGCTTTTATTTAAGATGAATTATAATATAGTATTCTGAATTGTACATTTAAGTAGTAATAAAAATGACACATCTGATATAGTCAAACTAGATTACACATACTATATTTATACGTACATTACAAAACAGTTTTCATAAATAAGATCATTTAGTCTATATATAATATATGTAATGTAATGCAATGTATAAAATAATATATATATAATGTAATAATCTTTAATAGTATATTATGAAGAAAAGTGATATACAGTGTAGATGAATGAATTGTGCATTGCTACAAAATATATAGATATATAGAAGTGTAATAAAAATACTAAGGTGCAGAAAAGAAAGTTACCCTTCATTGATTTACTCTTGGGATCTCTCATAAGAAGTAGCCGCTTTGTCGGGAAGTTGTATCCACCACTACCGTCGATCCGGCTACTTTTCTGCAGTTTTGTTGATGTTGGTTGGTGTTGAATGGGGTTGCAGTAGCGGTTGCAGTCGCGGTTGCATTGTTAACGTCAATGAGAGGAGAGGGATTAAAAAGAGGACGAAACAGGAAATTAAAGCGAGAGGTAACCCATGAACTAGTTAAAAGAAACGTGGTAAGGTAGATGGAAAATGGAGGAAAATGAAATGAGATGTGCCTAAGAAAAGAACTGTAATTGTATAGCACTTATGAACACGGTATTGTAGACGTAGAGTGGAATTAATGTGGTAGATAAACTCATATCAAGGAGCGAGTGATGTGAAAGCTTTTATTAAAAATACCAGCCAAGGCGGAAAGAATGGATTCATTGAATTTGAGAAAAATGGATAGTGGGTGACATTTAAAAACAACGTGAGTCCCATAAAGACTAAAGGATAAAAGAACTTATATCTCTTCTTATATGGCGGGGCTATGTTTTGGAAATATGCGTTATTGGGATAATATTTCAACAAGTATACGGTATATGTATTATAATATATTTTATGCATTTAGGACTATCTCGACTACTCGTATGATCTAAAAAAAAGAATAAATGTTAAAAATAGTGCGCTAAATTATAATTCAAGATCAGAGAAAGGTTAGTTTATAATTAAACTGCGCTATATCATCAAGGGTTAAGGTATTATATAGTTTTATGATAAGCATTACAAAACTGCGCAATTGAACTTCGGATAAATTACTTTCTGGTGTAAACGAATGCCGTCGATATAAAAAATGGGTTTGGAGCTCACACTGGGAAATTATTGCAATGGGTATTTCTGTGAAAGTACAAATATACATATCAGTAATAACGCCCCTCACCCGATTGCAAAAGTGCATATAGCTAAAACGTATTGCTGTTCATTAACTAAATCCTATTTGTAATTTCCTTTTTGCCATTTTAAGTGCACTTATAGAAGTGGGCGGTTGTTCCTTTCGATAGTTACCTAACTGCACTATAGTGATAAAAATAAAAATTGAGTCAATTTGTCCTTCCTAGGATTTGAACCGTCGCCGCCACTACTGTGACCGTACAAACACCACAGTCACAGAAAGATAGATTTATGGAAATTGGAGATATCGGGGTACAAGCGTTGCAGACCATGAATGGGTCTTATTCGAGTGGCAGAAAATTTAAGAGTTCCTTCAGTTTGGTGTACAGCCTCAGCCCAATATCTACGGATACATCTAGAAAGAAGTACGAACACGCATTCCTTTCTATATATGTGAGCACTTTCTGTAGCCTTATCCTTCTAAGCAAAAGGGGTGAGCTTGCTGAGTTTTGAGTGTTCAATTTGAATGAAGGAAGGCAGCAACTGAACCAGACAAACCCAGAAGGCAATTACGAGAATATAGAAGTTCTATGAGATGGCTGATTGAGGGATATAATGAAAGAAATTGAATGCGTATATTAGGAAGAACGAGGAAAATAGTATGAGGCAAATATTTTATAAAACGATTCGCCTATGGGTTATATGTGTACGTTATAGTCTTCTATAATAGGAAATATAGATAATAAGATACGTACAGCAGTCATGAAAAACATAGACATAGGCTTCGATCCATACGTTCGTGTGGCTTCTTCTAATATTCTAATATTTCTGTATGCTTCAGTAACAAAGATCGTCCTCAGTATGTTTTGTCAAGACTATAAGCATACATTAATTTTCGTTGTTTTAGAATAACATTGTGTATTGTTTGGACTACTTATCAAAATCAACAGAACACGTTCGACTTATAGCAGGTTTTCAATTAATGAATAATTTACCACAAAATCCCCCGTTGTTGCTATGGTAATTCCAGGGTGTATATAATGTTACCTGAATATTAGAATAACAAAATATTTAGAGTACATTAAAGATATATGGTATTCGATTGCCTCCATATACACCTGAAACACAAAAAGGTTACCATAAAATAAAATACATACATATATACATATATAGAACAAAAACTCAATTCCATATGTGCCTCCAGTTTTAAGGGATTTGAAATGAGGTATGTTGTCATATTGTAACTGAAAAATTCATTATTAAAATGGACGACTTTCTTATAATTGCGGCACAATTATACAAAAAATGAAACAATACTATGTTTTATAGGAGAACCATGAGACTGCTTTCCTACATCAATTTATATTCATTTAAATTAGCTATAGGCAGTTTTATGAATGATTAATGGTGGCTCTGTGGTAGATTATTGTTATTCATAGCTCTAGAAAAATTGCCCACGTTCAATTATTTTTAAATGCTAGAATGAACTAGAATGAACCACTTTACTATTCATATTCAAAATTGTATAGCATAGAAATATACGCAGTATCAATAATATTGAAAGTAGCAATTACAATGTTATAATATGCAGAATTTTTTTCGTTCAATTTTATAAGATAATTTTTTGGATAATATGTATATCTCATAAAAGTTAATCAAGTATTATTAAAAAAACTATTTAATGAGTAAATTGGTAATACAGTTTTTAAATTTGATTGAATAAATAATTAATGAATAATACATAAAAAGTAAAAGTATATAGCAAAACTTATTAAAGACAGTTAAAAATAACACAAAATTGCTAAAGTTTGGCTGTATACTTATATAATATATTTTGTTAATATACCATTTTTCTTTCATTATCTCTTTATCATTTAAAAGTACACGTATTTATTACTTCATTTAATACATGCATTCTCCACTAATGCTAAAATATTATTCGTGTTATTTATTATTTAATCCTATAATAAGTACATAGCTGCTTTTCTTTTATATATTTATTATCAAATACGTCATTAATATGCTCGTTGTGATCCCTATTATATTTTATTAATAAGCACTAATTATTATAATCATTATTACTACAAATACTATAATATCTACATTACGATCGGCATGATTTCTAAATTTAATTTAATTAATTAATTTCAAACATAGACTTTTGCTTGAAAAGTTGTCACTATTTACTTGCCCAAGGATTCCTTATATAGAATAGATCATAGAATGTTGGTTAAATGGAACAGTATTGATGACAAAAAACAAATAAAGAGAAGATTGAAATACTGATTATTTGTCACTGACCTTGGACTTCACATCGGACCAGATTGGTGGTCGCTGACTTGACTGGTTTGGGGGATCGATCCAGGCATCGTCCAAGTCCTCTTCGTCCTCTATCACCGGTTTCTTGTATCGACCGCCACCGCCTCCCCCGTGTTGAGGCATGACCTCGTGCTCGTCCAGTAGGAGGTCGTCTTCGAAGTCCTGTTCGTTCCCTACTGACGGTTGAAAAGAAAACAGAGAGAGAGAGAGAGGAATTGTGATTGGATGGATGTATTTAAGTAACCTACAACCTTATGAGATGTGACGAAACGACTCACTATAATTTTATATTTTATATTTATTTACTTAACAACACTGAGGCTACAATATACATACATCATTAAGAACAGTTGTATAGTATCGGTACATTTAATGTAAACTTTATTTCTATATTAGTTTAGAATACACTTGATATTTTTCAAAATATTTCGAAAAATGTTATGTATAAATACATAGCTGTTTATTTATATATAGCTAACAAATTATATGTTCACGGAAATTATGTTCAAAGAAATAAAGTATATGCAATTTTAACCTTCTTTAAAAAAATAGTATGTTCGAGCAATTGGCTTTTGAATTTTGACTCTGAATCAATTATGAAACAATTGACTTTTTAATTGCTTGCGTTGTAAGTTTTAAACCTATGTAGATTTCTGTAATTATTTAGATATACTCGTATTATATATTAAAAAACATGAAAACCAATTATACCCTTAATCACTAAAAATTGAAATATAAAAAAATAATATAACTTGAACGAAAAGAAGCATAATTATGATGGATTTCAATTAAGCATTTATTTGCAACATACTGTTGAAAGTAAGGTTAGTAAACGTCAGCTTTAGCTATAAATAAGGGGTAATGGGTATTGTGTTACGATTATATAAGTTTTCTGTTAAATTTTAGCTTTTTACAATCTTTATTTATTTATTTACTTACTTATGAATGATATTTTGTCGCATTATCGCAACATCAAAAATGTGTTTACTTGTGAGATTGTACATCCCGTTAATCAATAACTTAATTATAAATATATTTAATACTTAATAGAAACAATTATTTTTTTCGCTACATACATATATGTATATACGGTACATATTTTCTCGCTTTAGTATACATATAATATATTTAAATAAGGATACGTATGTGTGTATATATGTATGTCTACATATAGGCACCCTCTAAAAGGCATGCTATATATTATATGAGTCGCAAGCGCATAGTCATCACACCTTAGAACAAGGAGGTACTGCATACATTTTAACAAAGGTATGACATTTTACTCCCGAATATTCAAGTATCATTATGAGACACTCATCTGCTTACTTGACACTCCTTCTTTAATCTTCCTTTGCTATACTGAAAAGCTTCATTAAGGAAAATACTGAGTATCACATAACGTGATATATTAGTGTTTAGTTAGGCCCTTCTTATGTCATTATGTCGGTTATTATCCTTTTTTATGTCGGAATAATTATAGCTTCAATCTAAATATAACTGAAACAAAACACAGTGTACATAGGTGTGTGTCAAAGATTATTTGATGATTAACCGAGCTTATTAGTTGAAGCGCCCGAATTCCGAAGACTACAGACACGAAATTGTATATTTTTGCTAAATTAATAATGTATTTTTTATCTCGTATATGTGGGTGTATGTATATTTAATAATAGGATATTCAAGAATTAAAAAAGTAAAATAAAAAGGAATAATTACTATAAAATGATCATTTATGGAGCACATATATGCTTTGTATAAAACAAAATTATTTTTTTAACGACTTTGTTCTATTATGATAAATGATTATCATTGATTCTCTATTTTATTTTGTAATATAAAGTTAGAATAATATTTAATTATAGTTTAATTAAATATTAAATATTTTGTTTAATTATAGTTAACTGGTATATGCAATGTAATATATTTTTGTATAACGTTATATAGATATATAGATATAATTTTAATATGCAGTACATATTATATATAATAATATTAATTAAACGTTATTCAAACATTAATCTATTTCAAACTTTATCAAGCTAGAATATAACTTTTAATAACTTATTGAAGACGTATAATTATATTTTGAATACATAGAGTTTGAAATGTAGATAGATATAGGTACTTATAATCAATATATTCCTAAACGATATCAGCATCATTACATACAGTATATTAGAAATCTATTGTATTTGTTTTATATATATATTTATTTAATAGATTATATAATAAATACTATTTAATAAACTACTTAAATGCACTAAAAATTGAGATAATAAAGAAAAGTAAGCAGTAATTAATGTAAACAGTCTAATAGGAAAAATTTCCTTTATTTAAATACAAAAACAATTTTTTAAACTCAATTTAGATGTATGTATATTTAAATTTTGAAATATTAAAAACATTTTGATAGTTATTTTGGGATAAGTAAGAAAGTTTACTTTTCTTAAGTATTGTTATTCTAACAATAAATTAATAGTATTACATTACTTCGATACAAAACCAATCATGTTTATTATAAATGGCATATCTTCATATTTAGAATTAAAATTCGTTCATTTAAACGTATTAAAATTGTATTCTTGAACAATTTTATACATGTTGCATATGTAGGTATATATGTCCTCGAAACTGTACCACAAAACGCATGCAAATAGAAACATAGACATATTTTTATTCTCATATTTTCAGAATATGTACGGTTAGAAATTTAACACACATAACAATTTAAAAAAAAATCTAAAAAATGTTCAATTATATACAGGACACAAAACTTAAGTAATGTTTACTAATTTTCTTCAAAAGGTAAACATAATTTCCATATTGTTTGTTTTAAACCTTTTCCAATTTTTCAGAGTTTTTTCCTTTGTATACAGTAAATGTCTAGTCAAAAAAAAGTTAAGTTTATTATGCGAGAACAAAAAATTCGAAAATTATTATACGAGCATTACTCTCAGAGATACGAATTTTACTGTATAAAATTATAATTATAGAAAAAGATAAATTTTGTATAAATGCATATATATGTAAATATGAACAATGTATAATGTGTGTCTATTATATACGAATATACTTTTTAAACAAACAATTTTTTGTTGTGGACTATTTTTCTAATTTCGTTTTCAAACGAATTCACTATTTCTGGTCTTTTTCGAGAAATACATTTCTTTTATTTCTTATTTAAGAATATACACAAGTTATATGCACATATATAATTCGAATGAATAACTTACCCAAATAAACTGATTGAAGATATTCAGTGAAGCGTTTTTTCTCAATTCACGTTTACTTCCTTTTGGGATAGTATAAATTTAATTTCGTTACTATGCTTTCTTTTTTGCAATCCCCTATTTTTCATTTTTTCATTTAGTTTTGTTATTACATAGAACTTTTATTTTTATAGTTAATAATAATTTACTTTCCATACATTCAAACTTCAATATATTCTGCATATGTATATCTTGTGTAAAATAACACATATACATCAATATCAACAATAATATTTTTAATTATCATCTAATAATAAACATATTTTATTCTAGGTATTGATGCAAATTAATTTATCCACTATTTATATATGTACCTATATATGTACATTTTACTAAATCAATTTATTTGGTTCATTCTCACTTTTTTGGCTTCATTAAGTAAATTTTATTCGTCAAATATTGATTAATTTAAAATGTGACTTATGATATAGCGATTAGTATTATGTTGAAATATTAATTGAGCTATCATTAATCCTATTTTAAGCGAAATAATTTTGGCAAGGAACCTAAATATACTCTTATAAATCACGTCTAATTTCAAAGTTGGAAGAAAAGGTCACTAAAGTACCACAATATAATAGGAGTCGATCAATATGTAACATTATTCAGTCCAGTTCATATTTCAAGCACGAATATAATATGCATGATCCCTCAACTTAATAATACATACTTTTCATTGTCATTCTTTTAACCCTAACTCAAATGGAATGTAATGTCATTAAATATATTTCTGTGTATATTGTATATTGCGCGACTTATCTTATCTTAGGTTTAGCTATGTGTAATTAGTTAGAAACTATCACAATATAAAGAACTCTATAAATAATTTTGTTCCTTTCAAAAACTGAATTTTAATAAATGTTAATAATATTTTATACATTCTTGTGTCATGGTCTACAAATATTGTGGCGGCTTGACTTATAATTAAAATTGTTCCATTATAGCTATACGAAGAGTAAAACTTTTACAGAGGTATTTGCAATTTGCAATTATGTTTAACATTTATCTATAAATTTTTATTTCTATGAAACATAATGTACTTCATAATTATCAATAAATAATAAATAACATATAGGTATGTATGACATGAAATGAAATGAAATGAAATGAAATCATAAGCTAATTATTCTATCTGGTTTAGTCAATGAAACTTTTATATCAGTCTTATGTCATATGTTAGTCGAATTTTCCTATATAACTTGCACATTTAATTTTTACCAAATACATTCTCGTACAAGACCACGCGACAAAAGCTACTGATTTTAATTTGTGATAATCATCTATTTATTGTCCTAAAAATCATTTGAATTTATGTATTTTAAATAAATTTGTGAAATATTTAAATTAAATGTATTAATAATATTTTTATCTTTAATATATTATTTAATAGAAAACAAAAATTAAAAATTTACAAGAATGTAAGGCTTGTTAGTTGAAAACAACAAAAAATGAATGTATTATATTAGATATTCCGTTATTAGTTATTACATCAAATTGATATTATTACTTTAAAAATAATTACAGCGACCTTTTTCCTTTTCATGAAAATGCAAGCATACATAATCGGTAGAATAAACATATTAATCAGGTTGATCCTTTAATTAAATCTTTATTTGATACAGCATTCAAAATTTATAATTAATTAATATTTTAAATAATAGTCTCGTTCTATTACCCAACAAATAAATATAATTTAATTTGAAATGAAATGAAGGTGAACGCAACTTACATTGGTTGTTGTAAACCGCCTCCTGCGACCGACGATAGTTGTCATAGTCCCCAGAGATAGGTCGTCGACTATACTCAAGACTCTGTTGCTCTCTGTTGTACTCCTCAATGACCTTGGGATCAGGATCCAGTATATGCCCACCGCCTCCCTCCCCACCTGAACTCCCTCTATGACCCTGGTGACTACGGAGATGGTAGTCATTATCGGTGCCGGGAATTGGCGAGAGGGCTGAGTCTATGAGATACTGTTGGGCCGCAAGATGGTGACTACTAGGGAAATGGGTGGACAGGGGGATCATAGCATCCGACATGGATACCCCAGAGTCCTGACTTTTAGTGTAGGCTAGCTCGGATTGATTGTAACCAACCGTTTGAGGGAAGTGAAGCTGCTGATGATGAAGTTGGTACGCTTGTGAGGAGTGACCGCTGGGCATTGTAGGATAAGTTTCCAGATGGTGTTGCATATCGTTGGTTAGAGAGGCTAGAGGTACCATGCCACCACCGTAGGGTACGTAAACGTTCTCGGGCACCCTACTACGGTGTGTCATGTACTCAGAGCTGCTGTAGTTCTCAGCCATATAGCGCGACTGTTGTTGTTGTTGTTGGTGTTGCTGTTGGAGGACAATTTGCTGTTGTTGTAAGTGTTGAAGGTGTTGCTGTTGTTGTAGGAGAATTTGTTCCGTTTGTGATGGTTGCTGCTGTTGAGGCTGAGTGAGCATTGATCGGGAGCTGAGGTGCATAGGGTAGAGGGAGGCGGAGGGCTGTTTGCTCAGAGTTGAGTAGCCCTGAATGAGTCGAGGTTGGGTGACATAGGCACTGGATGGGAGGTCGTAGGAGGCTGCGTAGGAGTAAAGAGCAGGTTCTTTATGCGAGGAGGGGTCTACCTGGTACAGCATGGACATATTTGTGGAAGGCACCAAGTGAGGCGTGGAGGATGAGTAAAGCTGCGGTTGCAGGCCAGAGTGATGGCGGTACTGGTAGGCGTCCACCTGCATCTGAGGGTAACCAGTAGGGGCATACTGATGGTGATTTTGGGAGAGGAGAGCCACAGAAGAGTCATAGCCTGCTGGAGTATACATGGAGGGATTAGCGACAGAAGGATCCAAATCACATCGGCGGAGGTCTTCTTGAAGACGAATTGTCTCTTCGATCTGATGTTTGCGCATATCAATTTCCCGTTCGAGTTCTACAATCCGCTGTTCCTTATGGAACAGCTCAGTGTCCAAGGTGTTGCTGCCGGCTCCACAGTCCGATTTATTTTCCGACAGTCGCGAAGAGCTACGCAACTGCTGGTGAACTGCGGAGGTTGGTGGAACGTTGGTGTTACTACAACCCGGCAGACTCAGTCCGCCATCGATGGGCGTTGAGTAGGAGAATGGAGACAATGTGTTGCAGTCATACGACGAGGCAGCCGGGTCACTACGATGAGCCCGGTCTAGTTGCAAAGTGTGGTGGACTTGAGACTGCGAGTATCTCTGAGCAGGAGTTAAAGAGGAAGAGGATGAGTTGGCAGCTGCATCGTTGAGTAGCATAGGTCGGTGATTACTGGGAAGCGCTGAGTAGCCCGAGAGGGATAGGCTGTCAGGAAATTTGCCTCGTGCGCCAGTTGGATCTGAGCTATCGATCTGGTGAGGACGCCCCCCGCTCGTAGTGATCCCAGCCATTTTTGCCTGAATTTCAGACATCTGATACTGCTCCATTAGGCGGATCTTGTCGAGTCGTCGCTCCAAATTTTTAATTTCTTCAAACTCGTTCGTGTGGCGTCGGCTAGTTTCGGTTGCCAGTAATTCTGCCTGCTCTCCTCCACCGTGAACGTCAACGTTGTATAGATATTGTCGCGGAGATGTAGATGTCACCCTCCCTCCGCAGCCGCTAGTATCGATTAGCAATTGGGAGCCGGCGCTACACGTGGGGGGTAGCGCGGAGGCGCAGCGTGGAGCGAGTGAATGCTGAGGTAAAGGAGAATTGGAGAGACGATGGAGATCGGGGGAGGGAAACCGATAGCGACTCAGAGCTCCGTTACTATTGTTCACGCTCCCTGTCTCACCACTGGTGGACTTCACGGGGTAATTGGTGGAATATGTACCGTCATGACTGCGCTGTTTTATTAGAGCTGGATAGAGCGCAGCTGATGACTGGTTGAGTTCAAGCTGTTTTTGGCGTAGACGAGCCTTGACAAGCTCTAATTCCCGGCGATTTCCGTGTGGTTTGCTGTTGCCGTCTGTAGGTGAGTGGTTCCACAATTGGCGGTGAGCTAGCTCTTCCGTTTTAGGAACTTGGGGTAGGCGTCGCCGGTTCATTTTAACTGACTCCGGGGTGCTTGCTCCAGATCCCTGTAAGGACGGGAAATATGGAGCTGGAATATTTGTTGGTCAAACTTCTTAAGTATGATAATGAAGACTATAACTTCCAAAGAAAACTTTTTAAAACTACTTCTTGTTGTACTATTATACGTTTTTTGGCGGACCATTTTTTACTGACTGTATGTTGTAGGTTGTATATCATATGTTAAATAAATTGTTCTTTTAACTCTCTAATGACAAATATTTATCAAGGCTTAATTATTATTCTTGTTAGTTGGTGCACTACTTCGAAACCTATTGCAGTACTTTAGCTATTATAGTATGTAGATAATATTATACCAGTTTTGCATGACATATTAAAACTATAATTCTGCCTCTCAGTGTTATCGAATCGGTTGGTAATTTTTCGGGAAAATTACACAATGGGAATTCACTAAGTGTAACGTGATGATAGAAAGCCAATCTTAGTAAAACCCTCTTTCCTCCCTAAATAATACTATCCTTTCATCAATACCTCTCTCATTCTCATTCTCAATGCCAATTCCATTTTTATCTCTCACTCTTCAAATTCTCTCTCCATATTATATCGATTGCTCCCTTTATCTCTTCTCTCTCTCTCTGCAATGCCATACCGAGACAAGACTGCACACATCAGGCATCAACCCGAACGAAGAGAAATCTCTTATATCCCCTACTTTGCTGGTTTCACCTTTTTCCCCCGAGAATGGAAAATAATCTAAGAGTATTATAATATAGTGCACGAAACTGACTATTCTTCTATCCTCTCCTCACTCAAATACAGACAAATCGGAACGATTGAGAAGAAGGAGAAGCCAAGGTTAGATGATATGTCGAGAATAGAATCGGAAATAAGCGCCATGGAGAGGCACTGAATTTCCTTGGCAAACGCACAGTTTTTTCTTGAATATGTGTTGTTGCCAGTAGTAGTATAGGTAAGCGTAGGGAAGCCCTTTACCCCGAATGCCTTTACCCCATTCCATACTCTCCGCCACCCCCGAAATTTACCCACCCTCCCCTATATTATGCTGTTCCTACTAACGACCAATTTTCTACAAGTGCCTCTAGCTCGAATGTATGCAATGAATGGCGGATGAAACGGATAGAGACTGTTGTTGTGCTTCGCTGTCGTCGTGAAAGTGTGTTCTCCTCATATGCACGCGATACTAACTCAGTGCTACGCAAGTTAGTAACGCGCATTTTTTTTCTTATATTCTCCAGTAAGGGATGTGACACTAAGTAGGTTTATTAAATCTCAGATGACCGGACTAGACTCTGATTAATTTCTGTGAGAATTCCTTTGGTCTAATTCCCATCAATCTCACGAATACAATATATAAGTCTTATATACTGATTTTTACAATAAAATAATAAAATATGTATGGCTTTTTTCTTCTATATGCCAACTTCCAGCTTAACTGTATTATTTATTGAAATTATTATAAATGATAAACTATTTATAGTTTTTTTATAACTTCTATTCAATATAGAAATACTTATTATTAGGTATATAGTAGATGAATAGTGAGAAATTTAATTAAAAATAAAATTTAATGACGGAATTTAATGTCAGTCTATATATGTATACGGGTTAATAAATCAATAATACATATATACATAGATACATTAAGCTCTATATACAATGATGATAACAACATTTTATAGCAAACAAATGATTATATAGTCACTAAATTAGTCATAGGTTATGTCTCATTCATATAGCAAGAAACATAATAAAACATTAAACATGCTTTAGCGAGAAATAGAAAAATCTGAAAAATAATAAACCTTGAACTAATAATAACCGTATAGGAAACAACAATATTGTTATGTTTCCTATACGGTTATTAGATAGTAGATTGACGGTTCATAAGTTATATATATATAATATTTCATAAATCATTCTAAGAGTTGTAATAATCAAGTTATTCTGAGATATCGATATCATTAGAGCCATTTCTAAGTAGGTATATTACTATTATAGATTGTTTAATGCGCTGTGTTTTCCAATCCATAATGTGAAATCATTTGGATACAGGTATAATCATATTTCGATATGGCTATTATTAATATTTTTAAAAGTATTCATATGTATACATAAAAATCTTAAAGTTACAACACTATCATTGATACAAGTAGACTTTGGCTAAAAGTATCCTCTTTTTACATTGGAAAACAATTCTACGTTCTTACATAATAATTTCCTTTTTTACATATTAAAATTTTTCTACATACTAGTATACATTTTAACACTATAATTTCTATAATATTTATCTAATCATGATTTTTTTTAAATGACACAGAGTTATGTTATTATCTATAACTATTCACTATGTTATTATTTTATTTTTTATAAAAACGCTTAAATTTAATGTTAAATTCTTCTGAAATGGATCTAAAAAAACTAAATTTTAAACAAAACCAATTACTTTACCATTAGGGTCAAAACGTTGCATAATTTTAATGTCTATATTCAAAAGCTGAAATATTGTTTATACATATATATATAAATTATTTTTAATTAATAATAATAATTATTATTTAATTATAATAATAATTTTTAATTAACTAAGAAACTCATTTCATGAAAAGTGTTTGTCTTAAAGTTAAAAAATAGAGAATTTACATTTAGATTTTTGTATTGAATATACATATTTTTCATTTAAATATGTCACTTAGAGTACTTATATGAAATCACATATTCAAAAACCATCTACACAACTTTTCATTGTATGCTTTCTATATTCATACAAAATAAATGGAGAGTTAAATAGAGATAAAGTTATGTCAATGTTGACTTATTTAAGTACTGAAGCATATAATCTATTCGCAGTAAATACGAGAACTCAATTAAGTTATGTACGCAGAAAAGTAATCCTTATTTGCATATATATTAGTATTTATAATGAAGACACATCATAAACTAATTTTTGATTTTTTGTTAAATTGTATTTATAAATAACTTAGATCCTGATTATTTGACAAATATGAAAGTAATATTTACATTTATTAATATCATAAACTTTTTATGAGCTATATCTAAAAATTAAAAGGAAATAAAAATAAAAGTTTTAAGCAAACAAACAAACAAACAAACAAATAAACAAACAAATAAGTATAGTATAGTATTCATTTAATAAAAAACAAAAGTGGTTTTCAATTAACGTGAAAACAGAACATGATGAAATGAATTTAATGCATAGTTGGACAGTCTCGACAATTACTTCAGCTTGAAAATTCTGTTCATTTAAATGAAACATCATTCAATATTTTATTTTACCTTCTTGAGTTATGAGGTTTCCTCATTAAAATATTTAGCTAAAATATTTAACATTTAGAAACTACGAGTATATTTGTTTGTCATCAAGACACAGACATTGAAGCAAATAGGTTTGACATAAGAATTGAGAGATTTTAGATTTATTTCAGCAGCATTGCTTCGATATATACGCAATTTTTCTTAGCCCAGAATAATTAGACTAATTGAAGTTATACACAATTTACAGGTACAACAATTTGCAAATAATACTGAAACATTCATTAACAAAATTGATTTATTTTTTCCTTAACTTACTGTTAATATATCAAACTTTTGTTAAGTTTTTGCTATAAATTACTTTGGAAAATATGACGCATATACATATATGACGCATGTATAAAATGATATAAATACCTATTAAGCTATTTACAGAGTTAACTGAATATTTATATTACACTAACGAGTTAATGATTATAATATATGTATATGATTATATATACATATATATAATATAAGTTTAAGATATTTAGTAAATATTCACTTTTCACAGTTGTAAATGAGACAATACTGTTAACCAATTTTCAACAATATTTTATTTAACAAATTTGATGATAATGAATAATTGCTTTTGAAAATTGAAAACTGTTCAGCAATCAAATGTGTATTTGTAAGTATTAAGTGGAATTCATATAATTTATTGTGTGAAATGGTGTCAAGTAGAAGGATCAAAATGTATTATAAAACTATTCAGTCAAATTTTGTTTTTACTTTAAAATTGAATTGTGGTTTATTTTGGATTTAGAATTAAGAATAATAAATTAAATACAGTTATTCTATATAGGTGTGTGTATATGTGTGTGTAATTGGATTCCTATTGTATTAAACTTTAGGGGCAGCAATGTACCAACAACTTTACATCAACGTATGAAAATAGAGGGTATGAATTATTAATAAATAAGAAAAGCACTTTTGTCATAAAATTATCTTAAAAAATAGCTTTTCTTATTTATTAATAATTCATGCCCTATATTTTCATACGTTGATGTCAAATAGGTGGTATATTGA
>JAYRBW010000442.1:0-14058 GCA_036023295.1 Invenusta paracnida | reverse complement strand
CATAAATTGTTAGACACTATTTGTATTTTGCTTTTTGATTATGTTTTTGTGGTTGATTGAAATGTTATTGTTATATAGATACCTGTCAATCTTCCAATTTTAATTGGAAATATGACTTTTTGCACAAAATTTACTAAAATATGCAATAAAATGAATGGAGATTATGGGGTGTCTAAAATATTCTATAAAAACACATGATTTAAGCATACTTTAATATCTGTAAGCTATGTCTGAGATGCCAGGAAATGCATTTTAGACTAAAAAAAAAAATTAGTCACAAGCTCATATTTATAGTCTTGCTCTGCAGGCTGCTTGCCATGGCTTTTCTCTGGATTTTTTTCAGAACGCAATTTTGGGCCCTCTAAATGCAATCAAATTACAAACAGCTAATAATGAATTATATATTATAGGTTACAAAAATGTATCATGAACATTTATAACTGATAACTAAAAGGTGACTAAATAACTATTAGTATATTTACAATATAAGAATATTGACTTATGTGCTCTAAATGGCTAACCAGTGATGAATAAAAATTAATAATGTCTAAAATGATAATACAATATATAAGATGCCCCTCTATAAATAAGCTTATGGGCTTTGGGGGACATTTTATATGTGCTACAGCCCTCAACAAGAATGTTTGACAGAAGTCCCATGAAACTCATCATCTGCCCCAGGAAACTGTAGGTCAGATGTGTAATACACTATGAAAAGGCAGTTAAATACTAGTGCAGCATTTTTGTCCTCTGAAAACTCCAGACCATCTGCAATCACCCCAACCGGGTCAATCTCGAGCTTCGTGGTGACCACAAATATGTGCGGTGGTGTTCCTGGTCAGACCTTAGAAAGATGAGGTAAACACTATAGCCCACATATTGTAACTGATTTGCAATAATATACATGTGGATAAATATGCTTCAAGTACAGAATTATGACACTTAATATTATGGTCTTGTCCCATATTATCATTGCATTGTTGGCCGACCATATATAAAATTGGTAGTAGTATAATATCCTAATTTTAGATTACTATTTATCGAAATATTGGATTTCAAACAAATTACAAATAGTATATCATTGAAGATGTATCAAGGAATTAAGGGTAGTTAAGTGCACTGTGCACACAACAGTCTCTATATTGCAATGCAGCCTACCTCCATGTCAGAGCACATTCCTCACCCACTCTATTCTACTATTATTATACTGCACAAATGAGTTCTATATAATAATTGCATTTTGTTATTTTAACAAAAAAGAACATGGTGTTTAAGAATGCTTACAGTTAAGAATGCTAACAAAATGAAATGAAACATTTTCTGAAGAACACTTTGAAATGTTGAAGAATGCCAAAGAACTGAAAAGGAATGCTCTGTACATTCTTTTTTCGTTCTATAATTGGCAGTGTGGTTTACTTAAAACCCTGCTTGTTTAAGTGTGTAAATGACAGAAGGAGTAATGTTTCAAAGGTTTGCCTCAGGCAATTAAGAAAGATAGTGTTGTCTATATGAGTCCAACAGAAAATATGTTTGGGAACAATTGTCTTAAGGACTACAAGCAGTGTGGATTGTAATATGGCTGGTGAGAGACTAATTCCCATAGGTAATCTACAAAATTCCAATAAAAGAAATAAAAGACTGGTGCATTCCTTGAGTGTTCCTTGGTGTTTATGTGTACATAGTTTAGTATTTGATGTGCATAGGTACTTCAGTCTGGGGTACTTAACTTTATCAAACCACTAATGTGTTTATTTTGTAAATATGAATATAGCTTTATGTATGTAAATTGATGTTTTATGTCAATACATAGCTACTATGATATACTGAGAAATCTGTCGTTTTCATTATTTGTATAAGTATAATTGGTTTAAAACAATCTGTTTTGATATTTAGATATTTCGTTACATATTTTCAAAAAATTTATTGTTTGCAATATACTGTAAAATAGTGTTTTTGTAACCTGCAATATTATGGCTACAAACAGTTATCACAACACTGATTTTAGATGCTTTTTCATATGCAAATCGTCAAAATTTTTACACCATGAGCACATATAGGCTCGGCTCCCAAATCAGTGGATACTGTCCCACATTACTATGTCAATAAGTTGGCAGGTCTGCTTGGGATTCAACAACTCATATAACAAAAGGTGTCCTGTGCTAAACAACGGTATACTGTGAATTTCTTAAGTTGTCTCTATACATAGGCAGACCTGCCAACTGTCCCAATTTGGTTGGGACAGTCCTGATATTTAAAGCAATTTTGACTGTCCCAATTTAATAGAAAATGTCCCAATATTTTTAAAATCTGACTTTCAAAAAAATTGTTTTAGAACTTTTATATGCCTTTCTATAAGTTTTATGCTGTAAAATTTCGTGCTTTGGGCAATTTTTTTAAACAAAAGCTTTTTATTGAACTTATAACTCTTACTCATTTTTTAACATTTGTTTTTATTTTCTGTTTATTTTACTATAACCAACAAGAAGGTACTCTGTTTAATTTGGTAAATGGCTTAAATATTTGCTTTAAATAAACTGCAGCATTTACTTTGAGGCAATAAATTCTCTAGTCATATTTGAAGAATGTGGCTGGGCAATATCATGTTGGATAATTGAGTTCTACCATGAAATTGCTTTACCATTTTTTTCAATTCATAGGTGGAGAATGATGCAAATGTTGCTTCCAAGAATTCACAATATATTTCAAAATTATTGACAGATTGATGTCAATGAAGCACCATGAAGAAGCTCAGTCCTTCAAAGTTCATAGTGATCAGAGCTATAAACTTCAATTCCATTGGAGACCTCTTAGGCCGCATCCACAGTATGCAATTTTTAATGAGAATTTCATAAACTGGAAGAGCATGTAATTTTACGTCATCCACACTGTGTAATTGTTAGTGATATACTGGCATCATGAAACCATACATGCGTTTTTTGTGCAATTTTGGTTGTTTGAACAGGCATGACTATTGCTGCATTATCCAAGTTTCCATATTAATTAGTTTGTGATTGCATGATTTTTTAATATATGCTTATTTGACAGCAAGATGAAACTGGATCAAAGGATTATAACATTTTATGAACAAAACGAGATTTTGTGGAATCCCAGACTAAAAGATTATAGTAATAGTCAAAAAACGGACTCATTGCTGTCATCCATCTCAATTGAGCTTGGCATTGATAGTGTCGTGAGTTTTTAAAAAATATGTGCAATATATAATAATAATAAACTAGCTCACCCGCAAATAATTTTTAATACATGATTCATCAAACATTTTTAAATCTTACATTATACCAATATGTATACAGACATCCTTTATTTCGGTTCATCCATGTCTTCATCCATTGTCTATCTTTTTTTCTCTTACTTTTAAGTTTTTTATAAATGGCATAAACTAGAATAGTTTTGGCCATTTTGAGATTCATAGAAAATTGCACAATGTGGATACTATGGTATCATGAAACTGTTTCATGAACAGATGCATAAAAAACGCATGAAAAATTGCATAGTGTGGATGCAGTGTTAGGGGTTGTCTGCCCATTGATCGCTTACAGATTTCAGTTTTAAATCATTAATAAGGATGTGAAATATTATTTGTGGACAGGGACCATGTAAAGCTGCAAACTTTCTACAATAATAATAATATTTATGTAATATATCTCAACAGTCATTCACAGATTCTCTCTGTATACATATCATAACAGATACTAAAATGGCCATTTTTTGTGTTATCCCCTATAAATGCTCAAATTACAGATGTTCATCTAAGAGTTACTATCTCATGATTCAATATCAACTTCTTTTTATCTCGAATTTTGACAAACCAGCAACCATCAAAGCTTGTACCAAACGTCTCCTCTCCCATCAGGAGTCATCACCAATGGAGCTTGAAGTGATGAGGTGTGGTACCTCTTGCAAACATGGAGGGATATTGACAAGTCTTATCCATATAAGGAGCTGGCTAATATAATGCTGGCAATTCTAACAATACCACACAGCAATGCTGACAGTGAACGTTTATTTAGCATCCTTAGATTAACCAGAACAGAAACTTGTTCTTCTATGACCATTGAGACACTTGAGTTGCTATTAATAAACAAATTTGGTGGACGTGTATCTTTATCAAATGACATATTAACTAAGCTTTAAAGTGCCACATATCAATCTCCACAAATAAGTTTACACATTAGAATTAACCATTACATTTACACTACACCAGCTCAACTGTTTTTTTACATGATTGTACATAGCTTACATTTAAGTGTCATAATCCATATTCTACTAGTTACTGTTTTTCAATTAGTTTCTGCATACATCTTCGCTACAACACTTGCATATATTATAGGCATGTACACACACATATCTTTTACCTTATGTTTTTATAGCAGTGTAGGTGTAATTACATAATTATGTGTAAAAATAACCAATTTAGTATATGATTTTGGGTGTTTTGAAAGTTTTATATGTGACTTGCTATTTTTTTAGAAATGTCCCGATTTTGCAAATCTGAATGTTGGCAGGTCTGCATATTTGTAAAAAATTATCTATAACTATCGTGAAGCTTATTTAGGACAGATCCGAAAGAGATCTTCTCTAACGTAATCAGGCCAATGTATTTAATAATAGTCACATCTGGTTTAAATCAAACAAATTGAAACACGCATTTTTATATAACATGTTACAAAGAACTGTTTTTAAACATACTCGAAACATAACGTTTGGAAAAAGTATAAGTGTTTAAATTTGCCTTTTTTACAACAGCAAAAAGGTCCATTATTAATGCTAAAGATATATTTCGATTTATTTTGTTATCGGTCAATCTGAATCGAGTATACACTTTTACCTTTGAAATTTTAAGCGAGTTTACTTTATATTAATATTACTTAAAGAGTAGCTATATTGTTAGTCTATGTAAATTTTATGTAAATATAATATGGCCTGACTATAATTATATCGTTACTTTAAATCGCAGTTACCTTTCATTTGTGTCAAAATAATAATACATTGTATATGACTAAGTTTCAGTGAATTGCATAAAGCAAGTACAAGAGCATTGAAAAGAGAGACTACGTTGAATTCCAGTTGTTTCCTTTTGATTGATAAGGTCTCCCATGTCTTCCATCGTGCTGTTGTTAACTCACCCTCTCCGCATACTGACTATTTCAAATTGCATTGTACAATCTAATGCACTCGTTCTGGTGTGTTCGTTGAGTCGTATTCCATTGTAATTGAAGGAAATGGGAAATCATCAGTAAAAATTTTTGTGGGTAGCGTGGGTAGAGAAGCACCGGACATACTACTTATAATATTAATATTCCACTAGAAGTAATTGTGTTTTTAGATATATTGCATCTTTATTCGTTTAATCCATCAATAAAAATATGTAATACTTAAAATCTGATTATATGTGAAACATTAATTTTAATAATAAGTAATTAATATGTAATATTACATTTGAATAAAATAAAACACTTTAAAATTTTGATTATATAAATTTATTAATAAAAAGGGACAATATTACATTTGCATGAACGTTTAACTTGATACATTTAAAACGATAACTCGTTACTTATTATTGCCAAGACTATGTTGACTCTCTTCAGTGATTAATTAAAATAATAAGCCTCAGTTATGCATAATAAAACACTATTTAATCCGTAAAACCTCTAAAGGTCTAATAATATTCATGTCTACAAAATGTTTATTGTTAGTCCAATAGAGGTGAAGCGGTTCACGAGGTGTAATTAACAAATAAGTTTCTGTCAAAATTTAAAGATAACAGGAAAACATTGAATTATAAAACCTCTCCATTGTCCTCTCAAACAATCGTAATTCCTACTAGGCGCATGAGTACTGCAGGCGAATCGAGTTTCTTTTGGGAGAAGTTGAGTCCTTCACTAATGGCGAAGCTGCTGGCTTCCCGGTTGTGATGGGACGTCGTCCCTCCAACTCCCCTTCCCGTCCACACCACCCGTCTGTTGGAGCAACCTTCTCCACACCCGACAATTCGCGCGGGAGGAGTTGTCTCGACAGCTTATCTCGACAGGAGTCGCCCTCGTCGTCACCAGACATTGCGATGTCTTCCGGTTTCCTTCTTCCCTCCGTGTGCTCTCTCGCCTCAGCACCCTCCACACTTGCTCATCCAAGTGCGCCAGTGGGCTCTACCTTTGACCATCGCGGTGACTCGCTTAGTCGTAAATCACATCGTTCGCGTTCTGCATCTATCGCCAATATTCCAGCCTCCCTTAACAGCGGTAAGCAACCACATTTTATTTTAAAAGCTTTAATAATTAAAAAAAATATATCGATAGATATTTCTAGTGATGCTATTTGAGTATTAATACATTAAAACAAAAACGACAGCGTCACAAAAAAGATAGCCAAGAAACGAGCTCCTCAAAAGCAAAAAGCTAAAATGATATTGATGATACGATAGTACAGCCATTGTGCCAAGATTTGACTGTCAACAAATATTTTGAATTTATTTAAGTTATCGATTAATCTTTACAAAGTATACGTATGCTAAATTTGAAATCAACGAGATAATATGGTTTGAAAACGCTGAATTAATCACAGTTATTAATAATTTTATTTATTATTAGTTAAATATGTTTTTTGTTTAAGTTAAAGAAAGAAAAATTCAGTAATATAATTTAAAACCAAAATCAGTAGCTTATGTTTTTAATTGAATAAAAAGGTCGTTATTAATGTAAATTGTGGATATATTTTATCTGTAGATTGAGAAGCTATCCGACTTTTATCTTCCCTTCCAGATAATAAATATCTTGTGATAATTTCAAAAAACCTACTTTTAGTTTAACTTTCTCGATAATTTCTACCCATCACCTTCGTACGTCTTTACGACATAATTTTAGATAGCAACTACCTACTCCCTTATGTTATCAGTTAACAAAACATTATGTTGTTTGCTATTTATTCATTTTAGTTTTCTTCTATAAAATGTACCAAATAAAAAATCTAACATTTATTCATCTTATTTTTATAAAATTACCAATTTGTATATATCATTATCGTACATATTGATCTATATTACATGGATTTTTAATAGCCAGTATTACCTATAACATTACTATATTATTTTTCCAACTTTTTTTATGTCAATTTACTATTAACGGCTTTACTTTGTGCCGTGTATTATTTGGACGTTTTTGTGACTTCCTTTATGTTTTGATTCTAAGATTGCTTATTCAGTGCAAATTTACACATTTCAACGTAACAGAATATTCAAATCATTAATAGCAATATTTTGTAATATTAGGTCGCTTAACGATAGCGAGTAAATTAGATTGACGGTCACCACTTCATGATTGACATCGACAGAATAAATTTTATCGTGTTTAAGTCTTTGCGTTGGTTTAATCATGATTATGGAGTTTTAAACATGTTTTTGTAAAATATGCTATATTTAACATTTAATTATTCACTTTGCTTAAATAGTAAGTCATATTTAAAATTTATAAAACTCACTATCAGATCTCATAATATCTACCGAAAAATAATTGTATAGAATATTTATTTCATAAATCTTTTAAAATTGAAATATAAACATGCTTTTTACAAAAAATATTCTTGTAATACTGTTTAATTGCAAATGAACGTAATTATTGTAATTTAAACTATTAAATAATTTATAAATATTAAATAAATAAATATTGAATATAGCATATTTGTTGATAGTAATCTAGCAATGATTTATACATTCATCCGAAATGTTTCATTATAATCTGTCTTTCACGTTATAACCTACACTTTAATGGAAAATATAATGTAATTCTCAGTCATTTCCATCTTTCTTTACGACTGCATCGTATGGCGGCCATATAGTGGTTCATTAAGGTAAATGTGCTTTTTACAGTGTAAAGCTTGAGTTATGCGATGTAAAATTATAAGTTCTGCAGTGTAAAGCTTGAGTTCTACCGTTTAAAACTTGATTAACAGTGTACATCTTGAGTTATGCAGTGTAAATATATTAAATAAGAGAGTTATACATTAAATAGGAGAGAGATACGTGTCTGAACCTTTTGGTCTACCATAATAATGGACCAAAGAGTTTAGACGCGTATTTCTCCCCTATTTAATGTATTTACGTTGCATAGCTCAAGCTTTACACGGTAGAACTCGAGCTTTACGCTGTTAAGCATACTTTACATTGCAGAATTCAAGGTTTACGCTGTTAATCATGCTTTACATTGCAGAACTCATGCTTTACACTGTGAAAAGCACCTTTACCTTACTGAACCACTGGGGCCACCATGGCAGACGAAAGGGTTCAAAAGGAAATTCATTCTAATAATGGCGGAATTCAGTCGTTTTATACATATATATGTATGTTTTATACATTTGTTATTATAATACATATATATGTTATCTTACTTAATTTCACACATTTTATGTCCTTAATTTGGCCATTTATATAGTTAAAGTTCACATATATGTAACTAATTGCACATATATGTGTCTAAAATTACATATATTTAGTTAATTTACACATATATGTTTCTAATTGTACATGTAGGTATGTCGGTAAATGTAACATATATGTATAAAATGACTGAAATTCACTCAATTAGCAACTGTACAATTAGTAACATATATGTGTAAATTAAGTACATATATGTCAACTTTAACTAAATACATGTCAAAATTAACGAAATATAAGTAGGACATTAAGTAACATACGTATATGTCTAAAATGACTGAATTTCGTCATTATTAGAGCAGATTTCGTTTTGAACCCTTTCGTCTGCCATAATATGATATATACCGGCTATACTAAAACATTGTCGTCATTCAAATATCGGGCAGCCAATAAAACTAAGCCATACATTCTAGTCTCATCTAGCTATTGCTATTGACTTAAATGGAGAGACCAACTCGCGGTTCGCCCTGTATATAAATGTTGCTTTTTGACGAACTGCAACATAATCGAAACCTTGCCAATAATTCTTGGTCTGTAAAGTTCAAAATAGGATCATACATTTGTCGGTAATTTTTTTCTTTTCTTTGAAACAAGTTTGAATTTACTAAATCAGCCATAATAATAAACTAAATATTCTAAGTCACAAAAGAGAGTGATATATTATCCATTGTCTCATGCAGTTTACAGCATGAGCGAAAACGCAGTTCTATTGGCCCTAGCAAAATTCTTGTCAATTTAGACAACTGTCATGTATATATGTGTTCTTAAGAATCTCGCAAAAAATAAAAAGACAATTTATTATGAATACCACTTTTAGCTAAAAAAACAATTCTTAGTCTATTTAGCAAAATGTCTTGATTATGAATACGGCTATTGTATCATGACTCTATTTTAATTGTCAATCTCTGGATTGGCAAGGGGTGGATATAGAAATTTGAAATTTACTCGAGTGGAAAAATCGACTTTACAGTAAATTGTGATTAATTAATTTACAGCTTTGTAGACATTAAAGTAATTTCATTGGACAAAAAATACATAGCGGGCACCTGCAGTCGAGTTCAAATCACATGATCATTCCATAGGTAATATAATATAATCCTAGATTGTAAATTAAGGGACCTATTTACGAATGTTTCGAAAAAAAGCAAAATAAATTGCAGATTTGTATTGCATAGATAAATGATTTTGGTGGCTTTATTATTTTATAAACTTTGTAAGACAACACTTACATAATACGTAATATGACAAAAACAATTTTTTTGTCAATATGTATTACATTCAAATTATACACGAAAGCCTTACTTTCAGCTATGACTTATTTAGAGATCACTTTGTTTACAAGACATGTCTCCTTCTCACAGCAGTGCTTCCAGAACACCAAGCGACATCCTCGTCATCCTGCAATGGACTACTACCACAGGCAGCATCGACGCCGGTTACCAACGGTATCTTTGTTGCTGGTGTCGGCTGGGCCCGACAACAAGCCAACGGCCGTCTCCTTGTCCAGTTCAACGATGGAGTGGAACTTGAACTCGACTACGACAGGTCCATAGTCCGTGGGCTTATCTACCGCCCGCATAGCGGTGGTAGTAAGCACCATTACTCGACCAGTGATGTTACCTCCCTCCCTGGTGAAGTGCGAGACAAGTTGAACCTCATGCCGGCTGTGGTCACTCGTTTACGTCAAGGAAATTTCTCCCATTAACCTCACTGCTGACTGTCTGTCTCGCTCCTGCTTAATTAGGCTGTGATCTTCTAATCTTGCGTTCGTCGAGTAAATATTACAGCTGACATAGTGCATCCGGTCTTACATAGTAGAAAAATTTATATAATTAATCATGCGATAAAGTATTTTTTAATTAAAACTTAATTAAATTATCTACAGACCTCTTAACAATTATACACTTGTACATATGCTATATACAAATCTATGCTATCCCTTTCTACAGATATAATGTTTGATGTATCTACTATCTGCATTACTGACTTGCTTGGTGTTTTTATTATAATATCTAGATCTTGTTATACCATCTTTCAATTTCCTTGTTAATGTATTCTTTATCTCCCGTCATCACAAGATTCAATAGTTCTACAACATATTCAATAATTGTATGACTTTTAATTTTTCATTGATGCACCATCTTACTGTTTTACAGAATAATTATGTATATTTTACGATTTTAAACATAATGGGAAATTATACATTTTGAAGCTTGTATAATCGCTATATTACTATGATTTGCGTATATACGTCATATTCTGTAGTATGTGCCAACATTTTTCATCGTGTCTGATATTTTTAAGGAATTCTGATATTTCAACTCTAAGTCTCGTATCAATAGCGGTAAAGTTTAAGTATATATGCGTTACTATCAACTTTTTATGTTTTACAATTATATAAACATTATATAATGTTGATAGTACTTCTGTATTTGTACAAACTGTAAAAAAAATAGTATGGGGCTTTATAACTGAGATTCTATACTTTTATACTTTAGAAAACTATTTATATGCAGTTCTTTCATTTTATTAGTGTGTATACAACCATATATTTGATTAAAACTGTAAACTCTACTTTTAGTGTTTTCTGTACTAAGAAACATTTGTATGTATATATTAATTTAGGCTTCGGTACATTTTATATAATTTATATATTATAAACAATTCTGAATTATTACTTTTTTTAATTCTGTGTTTGTTTTTTGTATAATAAAGTGTATACTTATGTTTTATAAAATTGAAATGCCATATCTCAAAAGCTTTTTTGGAAGTTTTCGTTGCATTAATATATGTACATATTATGTGCGGTGTTACACAGTTTACACAGATGTTTAGTTAACTTGTAGCTTAACTAACCCCGAGGTATATAAGTTAGACCTGAGTATAAAGTAGTGTTCTACAGTTGAAGTTTAGTTATCCTCAGCTATCAGTCAATTGAAAACGAGGGAAAATTTAATATTTTATAAATAATAATTCAAAATTGTAATCCTTTTTTGTTATACCCGCATACAACTATACTATATTTATATATTGTATACAATTGTAAGGTTGTAAAAAACATTGTTAGTGTTTAGCTAAATAATATGCTTAGATTATCCTGCGAAATTTATGGTGAAGATTACCATGTAAACTTCTGAAATTAATAATATATTACTTACACGCAATATATTTGTACACGCAGTAGCAATACCTTATTAGGCAAAAAGTGTGTTAGCTCATATCATAAAAGAGTTGAAATAAGCGTAAAATGTGTTAGCTAAAGAGCTATGTTTTTAATATTGTCAAGCTTTTCAGAAAGTAATTTAGAACTATTTAATTAAATGTGTTATCTAATAAATTAAAGATATCAAATTACGCATCTTATAGTAATTAACAAATAACTGTATTGAGCTGTTTAGAAAAATTATGGTACAATTCGTAGAGATAAAGGGTGTCCGCACGAAAAAAAAAATTGGAATATTTTAAGAAGTATATTTTAAAAAGCCGGTTTAACATGCAATGTTAAATGGAAATTCTCAAATCCAACATATGTTTCTAGGCCATGACAAAATTAATTATTCAATCAAATTTGGACTGGCGCCTTATTTCCATGTGCAATTGATAGATTCAGTTGTCAGGTCACAAGTTTATGCAATTTGTTTTGATGATCTCTCAATAAAGTAACTCAAGAAGGCCAAATGGATAGCTATGTTTGATTCTTTGACACTTTTTGTTTTAACATTTCATGTATAAATACACATTACCAATATTAGTATTTAGTAATTACCGATTAGTTTGTCTATTAGTATTGGCTAAATGTAATTTTTCTAATATTTTTAAACAAAAAATATGTTAAGACTTATATTTGACCTGGCTTTGAAAAAAGTGGAAGGGTTTAAAATTTTATTTTTTAAGCGAAGTCCGAAAATAAAGTTTTTTAAAAAGGTGGTGTGTCAATGTGTGTCATGTACCGGTTATCTCTAACGGGGATAGAACAATGTGCTACCGAATCGACCCTCCTATACTACTTATATAGAAAACGTGTTATTTAGGACAACCACTAGGAAAGATATATTAGAATTTAAAGTCAAATTTTGACCTGGAAATGTATCTTCCAAAATCCGCGGACACCCTGGAGATACCTATACTCAGAAGGTAATATAACATTTAATTTGTTGTTTATTTTATATAGGCATCTATCCATTTAGGCAATTTCTGAGGCAGTAAGTATAAAGAGTTTTCCTAAAATATGTCATATGTGGAGAGTTGTGCAGGTTTTGAGTCTTCTAATGTGGAAATCCTTGCTTATGTGGAGAGCTTAAGGGGAAACTCCACATAAGAATAAAAATTAGAGATTTTCCCCTTTAGATGAATAAAAAAAGTGAACTATAGTATGGTACTTTCTGTATATATCTTAAGTGATTATTATTTATTTAGTCTTTAAATGTATGTTATACATCTAATGGGGAGTTTATTTAACATTAATTTAAACAAACAATTTTATTGACTTAATATATTAAATGTTTAATATTTATGAACTTTTGTTATATAAAACGAATTACTTGTATGACTTTTTGCATTATTATAAATAGTATTTGTTTAAATGTTACATCTATAAGCGCGATTTTCGTAAACATTAATTTTTGGGTTTTCGCGATCATATTTCGAGCATCATAGGTACATGTAGAACAGAAGTAACCATGAGTATAATATTAGAAATTTTAAATTAATTTTATATTTAGTTTTTAGCAGTCAAAAGCGTTTTATTCTATTTACTTAAAAATAGTTAAAATGTGCTACTTTTTAGACAATTAAATTAATTAATTTTTCATTATTTACATTTTGACATTTAGAAAATATAATAAAGTCATAATTATTGTTCCGGAAAGTGCAAAAAGTAGGTCAACTGTGAATGTATCAATTTAAGCTATATATTATGTGAGATTTTGTTGAAATTGTTGTGTTCATTATGTAACCCGGTGAAAACATAGTTGGCGGTTCGCTGGCGTTTCAAAGGCAGTAAGGCGGGCAATTGGCGGCCAATTTTTTTTAGTCCAAGTTAATACTTTTAATATTTGAACCTTAAACGCATTTCCTTTACTTAAATCAATGTATAAAAGCAATAATGTCAATATAATAAAATGGGCGGTATCAAGGTGGCTAACCGCCATCTGAGCGGTATTAAGGCGGCTGGCCGCCATCTGAGCGGTATCAAGGCGGCTGGCCGCCATCTGAGCGGTATCAAGGTGGCTGGCCGCCATCTGAGCGGTATCAAGGTGGCTGGCCGCTATATCTGAACGGTATCAAGGCGGGTGGCCATCATCTGAGCGGTATTAAGGTGGCTGACCGTCATCTGCCGCCAAGTGGGATGATTTAATAGAAAACATTAATTACGTCATGTTTTGTCATTACAAATGTATAAAAGATATTTATACATATACAGGGTGTCCAATAAGTCCCCTGCACTTTTTAAAACAAACACTTGATAACATTGTATATAATTATTTAACAAACTGTACACAATTATAGTCACAAATCAGTTGATAAATTACATAAATAAGTTACAAATCAATTATCAAATGGGTCTACTTGTTGACCATTATGGTCAATACACAATTGGAAACGTCGGAAGGTCC
>JAYRBW010000431.1:0-14059 GCA_036023295.1 Invenusta paracnida | reverse complement strand
GACTAGCATGTATTCAAAATAATGGTTCTCACTTTGAGCATCTTCTATAAAGTGACATTGAATAATTTTACTTTTAGAAACATTTTTCACATTATTAACAATTGTAATTGTACTTTTAGTAACATGTATCATATTAATAACAATTGTAACATATTTGCTTTTTTACTAAAGTTTATCATGTTTATCATGAACATAATAATCACCTCTGCTTTCAAACTAAAATAAGAATTCTCAAAATGTCCTAAATACATTTTAATATGCACATACAATTAATATAGGGAAACATTTAGTTAAATTTATTTATTTAGATATGTATATATACGTATATAAGTATATAAATATTATTTTCCTAGAAGTATGTTATTGATTTAAATCATTTTCAACATGACTATCAAAGTGTACAAGCTAACATGGAAATCTCTGATATATTTATAGATTTTTTAACTTTCAAGCTGTTTTTCTTATTTGTATTTCAAGAGTGATCAGTATCTACAATTATTTAATATATAAAGTTAAAGTTTTTTCGAACATCCTCTTTTAAGAGCTTTTAAACTGTGCAAAAAACACGAATATTTTTTATTACTTTCAAGTTATAAGAGAATTAATTTTTGTTAGAATTCGCATAAAATATGTGTCTTATAAAAGTTAGAAAACAAAGAAGTAGTGCGACGTTACTTTCTATAGAAGTGTATATTTAAACATTATTTATATAATAAAATAAATAAAAAATTTAAGTTTCTTTGTAACTTTAAGATAGTTATTTAAGATAGTTATTTCTTATGGTTAAATGTATGTGTGTACCTATATGTTAAAAAGTATTTTAGATTACTTTTAAATTTTATTAAATTAGATATTTACATATCGTATCAGTCTATATTTACACTTAAAGTGTGACTGTGTTTGAATTTTATTCATGAAAATAAAATTGTGTATATTACAAGGTAAAGTTTTATTTTATTTTAGAAAGTTGAATGTCGCATATTTATTTTCTGACAACTTTATTTAACCATTTAATTGTTTGTATATGTAGTTATATCTCCCATAAAAAAACATTAAACTGTATTGTTATATAGTCAGGTGTATGTTAAGCATATTAAATCAAGTAGCCAATTAGTCACAGAAAGTGCTTAATTCAATTCAATTCAACATAAACGATTATATTTACTCATTTGCGCTTGTGTCCAGCTGTCAAACGTTTTGGGCCAATGTTATGAAACCATACTGTTTGTGTTCGTACCATAGAGTAATTATACAAAGAGTGTTCACTCTTATTAATTCTGAATACAGTTCATACTATTTACCTACCTGAAAACTTATGAAAATATTATTTAGAAAACTGAGAGCAATTAAATCGTGTATGTAGTAAAACAGTTTGAGATACACAGTCAATAAATTATTTCTTATAGAAAACTTACGTGTGTTAAAATTGTATGAATATATATATTTGTTCGTAAATTTAATTTACGAACAAATATTTAATACTATTTTCTCTCTACCCATTTACATCAAATTTATTAAAATAATACATTTTTTGTTCACGCAAATATACAGCGCGATACGAGTGAACATTCTTTGTATAATCATTACTGAATGGATATACGACCGAAGATATATTATGCACACAAAATAAGTAACATTTTATAATATTTACAACATATTTTTAGTCTAATTTCATAAATAACTTCTAATTTCTAAAGCATGCTGATTATATTTCTATAGTACAATTTAGATTCTATGAATCAGAATATCTCGAGAAGTTATACAAATCTTTTCATTATGCTTCTACAATGGCCTCGTGCAAAATATATTCAAATCTGTCGATATTTTAAAATTTTAATAAAAAATTAACTAGGTCTATATCATAGAGAAAGGACTATATTAATTTAGTCTATGGTCTATATTAATTTAACTAAAAAATAAAAAAACTTATACAATTTAATCAGAAATTTGTTTTGTTATACAGTTAAAACATTTTGACATTATTTCAAGGATAACTTAATAAAAATCTTGCAGAAAAGGATAAAATATCAACAAACAAGAGAAGCATAATTACATTACGTTATATAGTATAACTTTTAAGAAAAAATATGAAAGTCCATTAAACAAAATCTACATATGAAGTGGGGGATTCGAGAGATTTCTTTGTAGAATTTATTGTTAAATTTTAACTTTAATGTTTGTACTTGTATACAAAACATATTAAAAAAAACTGAACAGATGATTAATACGGAGCATTGATTTGTGAAAACTTCGTTAAAGGAAGATGAGTCTCGCATTCCTAAAAATAAAATAATAATTCATAGAACGTTGAATGAGAATGAAGGAGCATAAAATTAAGAATGTCATTGGTGATCATGTTCGTCTCTGTAACTTCTATTATTATTCTTTTAAATGTAGCAGTTTCAAAACTTTAGTAAACAGTTCCTCTAATTTTAAACTTTGTGTTTTTGAAGCTGTTCAAATTAAATTGTATTTTCATTCAACTTACTAAACAGAGTTCTTCTTTTTTTCTTAAACATTTCTCACTTTTCTTCTATTTCCTGTAATTGCTGTACGTTTTGTTCATATTATTTTTCGAAATTCTAATTTATTGTTTCAACTGTAACAGTTACATACTTTTCGATTTTCTTAATTAAGAATATAGTATATTCTGAAACGTTTGAAAATAACTAATCCTACAACTGTTTGTTTTACTTTATTTTTTAATTTGAATTAAAGACTATATTACGAACGTTTTCAGTTTCTTTTACGAGCTTGCTACTTGTATACTTTCTTTGTTTATTTCTGTCTTAATAGTATCCATATTTGTCTATATGTGTATTTTCCCGTATTTTATTCTAATTATAAACCTTTTTGTATAGATTCGAAAGCTTGGGTTTGTGCTTTAAAAATAAAATTTTCCATTAACCCTTTCATTGTGGCTGCATTGTGTGATTTTAGTGGTATATTTTTTATTACAATATGCCATAACATGCGAAACATAAAATCAATAAAATAAAATGAATATACATAATTATTTTAGTGAAAAATAATATACATGTATTAATAGTGGTAAATTAAACACTAAATAGGATGAGGAATGGCGGAGATTCAAAACGATGACTACTTTTTACAGCTTGTTTCCCCATGCATTGTTTTCTACATAACTTGCAAGGAGACAAACATCAACACTTTATCTAACAAAATATTGCACAATAAGATTAGAGTGTTGAATACTTTAGATAACTTAAGCATATATAGTAACATATTAAGCAGAATATACGCTTAAAATGAAACAAGATAATTATAGAATTAGAGCACAAAAGACTCAACATAAATTAAAGTCGTCATTGTCGTCAATTGTAAACATTAAATCACTTTAGCTTTGGCGTCGTTTGTATTCAATGACATTATCCTTATTATAGAAAAATTGTCAATTCACCGAAAGGGTCACCAATGGACGTGTTTAAGTAATATAAGTTTTATTATACCTACATGTATGCGCATATTTTCAGTTATATGGTTAATGTGGTACTTATGAGATCGTCTAGGAGATCTGATTTTACTACAATGCGTGTTGGAGTCATATATTAGGAAATACATAGCTCGTATCTTTACATATGCGTGCATATACAAAGGTCACTGCTATACAAAGTCGCAATAAAGTTAAGTTGCGCTTATTTATTTAGCCAACAGTTATGTAAATGTTTTCAGTATGAATATGTAAGAGTTATGATCACACACTTGCACTTTCATAACTTAATGATGATGTATTCACTAAAAGTAAAATAAACTGTTTTTATTGAATAAAAATATAAAAGCAAGTAAATTTTGTAAGTTTGATGAGTTTATCGCTTTTCAACGAGTAACATAATAAACTAAAAAAAGTAGTTGAACATTTTGTACTACCTTCGTAATAAAAACTGAAAAACATGAACAGATTATAGTCTGTGTACAGGAAATATTAAAAATCAGAATAATAAGATTACATAATATATATCAAAATTTTTGCTATATATACAATAAGTAAGTTTAAACAATACTGGCAATACTAAAAAATTATTTATGAAAGAACAGAATAACCTAAAATCAATTAAAAAATAATTAGAATATTTCAAGAATTGACGAAAATAAAGACACGTTATATTAGTATATTATTCAAAGGTGAAATTCGAACAAGATATAAAAAAATCTTCAGCTGTCCGAATGAATGACTTTCTTGTAATACTAATAACAAAAACCAAGCAAAACTCATCATTTATGAGATTGCCTGCCATCGATGTAACACCCTCTGTACGGACAAACCGCGAAGTCACGAGGAAGATTTAGAATTATCGAGCATCATAAACTGCCATCATCACACGTCTAAAATAAAATGTTCACTCCAAGTAGAACATAACTAACAATCAAATCCACTTCTCTGCGAATTTCATCTGATTCCTTTATTATTTATTCGTTTCTGGACAATTAATGAATGAATACAAAGATAAAATACTCCTACCTTCCAGCTTTCTGATACATTTTTCTAGAACCTTTTATTAAACTACTTTTCGCAACATAAGTAATTTATGGAAGTGTTTCGAATTTATTAATTATATTATATCACATAATTTATTTTCTTTTATATACTTTTTAATGTAATATGCAGAGGCGAATTTATGGGGGGGGGGGAGCGCGGGGACGCAGTTTTCCTCAGTTTATAGAACAAACCTACTATGAAGGACAGTAAATTGTTCTATCGCTCATATTTATACTCTATCTAAATTCGGCCTCTCTGTGTAAGTTTTGTAAATTCTATTGAATTAAATTCTACAAGTAATATTTTGTTTCTATACTTTTTTCAGCCCCACAATTTAAATAAGATTTTGTTTTCTGACGAACTAAAAAATGGTCCCCAAATTGTTTTTTTAATCAACTTTCTACGCCCCCCCCCCCCCTACCCTCAAATCCTGGATCTGCCTCTGATATGTGATATTTTACAATTTCTGTGCAATTATGATTTTAGATAAGGTAATCTTGTGTTCTTTCATAAAGTATTTTGGGCTTTACTTGCTTAATTATACTTTTACATTGTAATATTACAATATATTATATAATCTACGTAATAACTATAACTTTAAATATGTTCCATTATATTCTACTATTATATTCTATTATATATATTAAATAAGGTCTTTATATAATATTGCACAATTTATGATATAATTATTTTATTAAAATAAATGCAGAAAACAATGTGTATACTTTGTATGCTCAAAATGCTTAATTTACTTAAGCTGCCATTTTTATAATATCAAAATGGATTTGCACCATCTTACTCTTAGCGTACAATATACACCACTTGCCATGATTTTGAAATACTGTAAAGAATTAAAATAATTTGAACTATAATATATATCAACATGAAAAATATTTTTAAACTGATATTATTATCAAAGACAAAACACATGTTGTATTTTATACTAAAAGACTATAATAATAATATAATAAACATTTATAAATATCTCTAAATTGTAGGGATATGACTGTCTTATATAATTTTTCCCCAAAAAATTTGATTAAAAAGATAATTTTATTATTATACTTTGTTTGTTATATAAATTTGTTATATAGGAACACATTTACATACAATTAGCTTATATTAACTTACCTTAGAGCTCATTCACTTACCATCGTACTTCCTCGACTTGACATCCTAAACGAATTGTGTGCTACATCAACAGGTTTACAATATATATTTATAATAGGTGAACTCTAGGTAGATCTATATTTATACTTATAACTAATAATTTGTAAACTGGAGTCATAAATTTCACTAGTTATTGTATAAGCACAATAAGTAACATTCAATTAACCAGGCTATATAATATTATACAAGATGTGTGATAAAAATATGTTCAATATTATCGTGTGAAATTTATTTAACGTTAATTTGTATATTTAATTAATTATAAATAATACGTTATTGAAAGGAAGTAATTAAATGTAGTATTTATTTTATAGGCATAATTCATATTATTTATTAGCACTCAATAATCCAGTCACTGGCTACATAATTTATTCAAGATGTAGATCATATATTAAATTTAAAAACATATTCAATCTAGAGCGTTATTGGAGAGTGTGACTAATGCAGCGCAAATAAGATTCGGCTAAATTATTTGGCAATCATTACATGACGATTTTCTGAGCCCTGTAGATCACAATTTTGTTTTTTTGCTAATAGTTAAATAAATAAATTTGAAAAATGTAAAATGTTTGGAGTATGAATCTATTTCAATATTATAAATGTTTATTTTATATATAGTTATAAATAATTGTATATATAATTGTTTAGCTTGTTTGATAATGTACACATTGTACCTCCATTTCATGTATTAATATTCTACATGTATTTAGTCCAACACTTTTAATTTTATCAGTAAAGTAGAAAATAGTAATCATCTTTACCAATTATAATATGACGTATGCTGCTTCAAAATTGAAATTAGAATAAAATTAAAATTAAATCAGCAAAATATAATTATATAATAAATATCGTTCAATTACCTTGTTGAAGAATTATTAGCCTTAATGAGGACTGTGTAGATGTTCCTGTGAACATGCTGTGTACGTTTAATGTTCAAAACGTCTGACGTGATTAGATAAACGTTAGTTTTATTAATCTAATACATTATTTTGGTACAATACATATTCTATTTGTTTTTGTCGTATAGCATACTAGAGAGATACTTAATTGCATTTGTCTTTTCACTCTTTAAACTTATTTTCATCTTTTGGAATAGAAAACCACTGCAAGTTTCTCTTAGACCTTGATGGCTTAGTTACGACCAAATGAAAAACAATTTATCTGTCACCATTTTTATCTAAAACCGAAATTCTAATCGCTCGCCTCCAAAGACAGTCGTTACTTATTGCTTTTTAAACAAACAAATAAGACTGGTTGACCGTATTACTCTATGAGCGGACCTATACTTGATGGTCATACATTTCATGAGATATCTATATTAATAAAAGTAATAATTAAAGTAAATGAAATAAACCCAAACATTTCTCAAACAAATAGTTTGAGATTTCACATCGCTACCGAAAAAGGCATGCTATAAAAAAAGGGCAATTTCTTTATTTTAAAAATAGTTCAATGAATGGTAAATGCGAACTGATGGTTGATTGAAAGTTTATTAAGAGAATGAATACTTTGTCGTAAGTAATTTGGAATTTCGTAAGTATTTTTCACAGAAATACGAAAGGAAAACAAAAAGTTACCCGCCAGAAACTCTAAAAGGAATCGCTTCGATGATCCAAATTTATTTTCGTTCCGAAATGAAGTGGTCGTTTTCCTTTTTAATGATCATGAATAATTGCATCAATACAAGTTTAAGAAAGACCGAAAAAAGTAGACTAGTAAAAGCGGGCGAGAATTTGCTTCTTAAAAACTGGCCGATCAAGCATTATATTCACCAAGCACAGGCTTAAAAGTAAAATGAGTACTATTCTATATCATTCGGGATCTCCCAAAGAAATAAGGCAACTGTCAAACGAGGATAACGTTCCAGCGTCATCGACAAGCTATACAGACAAAAATATAAAATGAAATAGCATCATGTTTGAAAACTGTACAGTTTAATTGTTAACTGTCATACATTTTTATTGTCTGGATAATCTACAAAGAGATTATTTGCTTGTGTAATGTATAAAGAGATTACTTGTGTATTGATTGAGATTGATTCATAGATATTGTAGACATAGATATAGATTAACTATAACAATAAAAGTATATTTATATCTATGGTTGTAATTCCATTTTATTATTGATTACATTTATATTACTTGTTTATAATCTATTGCATTTCACGCACTAAACTAATATTAATCGTGGAATAAATTCAATAAACCACTCTGCTTCGGAGTTATCATAGATATTTTGATTGTTTATATTTACTAATATGATGTATTAGTATACTGGTTAAACATCCGGCCATTGGAGTTAATCGCAGAATCTACCCGTCTACGCTTCACATCGATTAGTAGATTCTCAATGAATAACTCTTCAACAGAGTATTTTGTCATATACATACATACATATATATTATGCTGGAAAGACAATATGCAATTTGCGCTTTATGTTTTTTAATAGTATTGTTAGCCACATATATACATGTATATAATTTGTGAAACAGCTATGTCTTGTTAAATGTGGAGTAAAACTCAATGTATTTATGTAGTAAGTCAACTAAATGCTTAGCAGTTTAAGAATGCATGATATTAGGAGGAAAGCAAGCTTACAGTTAACGTTTTATGGAGAGTGGTTATAAAGTGAGTTAATGACTATCGCTTTTAGAATTGAACTAATTATCTATTCATTAGTTTAATATGTATGACGACTAATAAATTAAGATTTATGTATATTTACCTATATATATCCCGGCGTATGGCAGCCGAAAGGGTCCAAAACGAAATTGACTCTAATAGTTAGGAAATTCAGGCATTTAACTATACTTGTTAAATAAACAACTATATTTATTTATGAGTATATATTTCTTATTTTTACATGTACATATATTCATCTTGATTAAATATGTCATAACATTTTCCGAAAGCATTCTGTTCGATATAATATACGCAATTTCTATATCTATAGTATATATAAAATATAGTTAAAGTATATACATATACATCGAATGAATTACTAATTATTATCAACTGAATTAAAAAAATTATATTATACTATTTTGTAATACTATGCAATTTTTGTAAAATTCATTATGTTCAACTATTTCATATACACATATGAGTGAGTATGTACTCCTTTAAATTACTCAAGTTTTGATATAATATTTATGACAAAATGGTGATTCTGAGTCTCTTACATTGTGACATAATTCTAGTGTATAGAATCAATAGCCTTTTTGTATTTTTTGATGTATAGAACAGTTAAAACTTTAAAAAAATTAGTATACTATTATAATAATAAGCATCATCAAAATTGCTATTAATTAAACAATTAAATAAAATATAATATTTCCATTCTTGACTATATTGGCCAAGTTCATTATATTGTTGATATTTCTCATATAAATAATTATTATTATTCATATTGCCTTTGAAGAAAACCAAATTTGCCAATTATTAAAAAAAATTACAGACAACTTTTACTATCATGGATCAAATTATGATTATATCGTAAAAATAAATTTTGAAATTTATGACAACCGCATTACATAATAAATACATAGTGCTTTAAATTATTAATAGATAAATATTTTTATGCGATTTTTCAACAAGGCATGCAAATTTTATGATAACATAATATTATTTCTTCTATATATTACATTCAAAATAAACTGCAAATCAAGTTATATTGTTTGATTAAAAATATATTACGGTCATTTTCGAGTACAACGGTATTGGTATAATCTTTGGTTATATTTACAAATACAAAGTATATATAGTAACTTTATACAAGCGTTTAGGGTTCCTTAACGAGTATTGCATATTGTTACCAATATATTGAATAAAACACTTATTCCGTACTACTCAATCTAGCTATATTACTCATTCATTACGAGCAAATACAAAGGTATTTTACATAAAAGTGGACGAGTAATAGGGTATCATATAGGACACCAAACCTATATCGGCGTATGTAAATTATTTAGTACCTAATGTACAAAGTAGTTAGCAATATTCTTGTATACAGAAGATTAGGTGCAAGTAACCAATCCATTATTATAAAAGCTATGCTCACTTGGTGGTAGACCTCTTTCTATAAAGCCGGTTAATCTGCTGTCCATATAATGTCTCTATATATATAGTTATTTGTTCAGAAGTAATGATGGGTACCAGAGACTGAGTACCACTGTTACAACTATGGTCTATAATTGCCTGGATGTGGAAAGTAATAGTAGGGGGTTATTTCGCTGAATTGGCGTAGGCATTCGTCGTAGACTAAGTGGCATACATCGATGTTTAATTGTACTCAACGCTTTACTCTTAGTTTACAAAATGTTTGTATATTAAGACCTATATAGACATTATACCTGCATAAATATTGGTGATTATCACAAAATCGCATCAACTTTGTGAAATGCAAGCATTCTTTTTTACTTCGCTGCAAAGTGCTTTTGACGACCAAGCGCTACATTGTGCAATATAATATATACACCGATAAAAAGATCGGCGACAGAGGACTTACATACTTACAAACGATTGACATTCAGTGATTGAAATACTTGGTCACGGACAATTGCATCAGTCCTAGAATATCTACATTTGTTGACTTGGAGGGAGGATAGAGACTGTTAGATGTAGACGATTTAAGCTGACAGAAAGTGTAAAACAGATATCTTTTATCGATCGTGGTAATACAGTACAATTGTTGCGCGCGCAAAAGCCGGTTTGTAGATTAGAAAGTATACTGTGGATCATACTGCTTGACTTTGCAAATCTTCCCCTGAAACGTTACACCACGACCGAATACCAAAGTCAGCTGTGAAAACAAGGTAAGCCATTCATCTTATGTAAAACGCAAGCAGTATTAATACATGACATATAATTATGTAGGTAAATCCAACTTGTAGGTGTACTGTTGGTTAAATAATTGTGTGTGTGTATTCATGCTATGTACGTATAAAACCTTATAAAAACCTTGTAGATAGGGAATATACATGTCATTTATAACAAACTGTATTAAACTGTATTTTTCTATTTATAATTTGAAAATGGAATTAAAATGGATTATGTTTAAAAGTAAAAATATTTCAGGATATTAAACTGTGATTAATTATCTTTTCAATATGTAACAGTGAATATTTATATTAAAGTTGGATTATTTAACTTACATTCTTTAGCAAAAATGATTGCGATAAACAAATGTGAAGTTTTGTTAAAATCAGGTAAGTCAGCTTGGAACTGTAAGTATTTACTTAATTTTATTGTAAATATATATAATTAATTATTTAGAAACATACTCCTGTATATATCATTAATTTTTATTTTAAGCAATAATTTATTTCAGGAAATATATTAATTAAGCTATAAAAATAGAGTAATCCCTGCTTTTTATTTAATGTAAACCCAGTATATGTACATAAATGAGTCTAAATATTACGCGTTTGGATGTTTCGAATGTTTCGAATGTTGTATTATTTTAATTTATTTCGTTCTGAAACCGTTCTTATTTACAATTTTATTTGAAACAGTTTATAATTTGGTTTTCATTTTTATAATTATTAAGTATATAATTAAATTTAGAACCTACATAACACATATTTGTTAAAATAACACTAATATAATGTTTTGTCAAAAATCTTATCATAATGAACGAATATAAACTTGCATACATTAATTATGTATTACACTTTAAAAGTGTGTATGTTGATATACCATCTAAATTATTCACTATAAAATATTTCGATTATAATTATGAACTTATTTATATAAATTTTATAAATTTACCACAAAACGTTCCAATTCCACATGGCATTAGAAATAATATTTTCAAAAATATGTATTTCCAAAAATTATATATTTTTATAATACCATAACTTATAGCTGTAACTATATGCTTATCACATTTGAGTAAAAATAAAAATCAGTAAATAAACATAAATAACCCAAACAACCAGAAAGTATTAGCTTAAAGTAGCACCAATTTTAATTGTAATGATATATTATATTTTCAAGGGTATATTTCACCAAAATATAAATTTGCTTTATAGAAAACTGAGATTGTCCAATCATACCTATATTCTTTTGTTATTAATATATCCGATATAAATTGCCTGTATATACATTTTTATCACATATAGTTTCGGTTTCGTTTGTGTATTTTGGTACTGTATCATACTTTGTCCCATTCATGTGATGTACACATTGTAGCGGTGATCAGCGAGCCCGTAAAAATGCTCGCCCAGAGTCAAGTGCAGATCACCCCAACCAGCAACCACCAACACTCCCAGGTTACATCCACTGGAAAACTGGGTTTAACAGCGGCTCTTGCATCAACAACTGGACTCACTACACCGGCAGCATCATGCACAAAGACATTCAATAGTATTCCCTCTAAAAGAGGATCACATGGAGGGGAAGAAAAACCGATGACGAGAAACAATTTTGATATTGACACGGACATTTTTGACGAGTAAGTACATGCAAGGTATTTCTTGACGAGTAGGTACAAGCTAGGTACTTGTTGACGAGTAAGTACAAGCTGGGTACTTGTTGACGAGTAAGTACAAGCTAGGTACTTGTTGACGAGTAAGTACAAGCTAGGTACTTGTTGACCAGTAAGTACAAGCAAGGTATTTCTTGACGAGTAGGTACAAGCTAGGTACTTGTTGACGAGTAGGTACAAGCTAGGTACTTGTTGACGAGTAAGTACAAGCTAGGTACTTGTTGACGAGTAAGTACAAGCTAGGTAGTTTTTATTCTCGTCATCCCTGTACGTCTTCTATACTTTACTAAATAAATATCTAAAATTAATGGACAGATAACAAATTTAAATATCCCGGAAATTAAGGCGTTAGTCTATATCGAAGGAGCCACATAAAATATGGCCATATATTTTAAAGTTGTTTTTAGAAAAGACTTATATATTATATGCAATCTATTGAACTAATGTATTGAACAATTATGAGTTATTAAATTAAGCTAAAATATCTACATGCTAATATATACATGCTAGCATGCATTTAACAACATAGTAAAACTTAATTTTCCAACATTACTTATAGTTAGAATTTAGCTTTCATCATGTTTTTCAAAAACTTATTAAATACAAAATTATATTAAATGATATGTACTATCATAATAATACTAATATTAATATACAGATATAATATATCTAGAATAATAATATATTATGTTATATATAGTATATACAAGTATATTATATAATAATACTAAATGATAAGAAACATAAAGTTAATGCTAACATTTAACTTAACGTCAATATATTTCCAGCTAATTTTTTTATCATTACGTTAGGCATTTTGCAACAAATGACGCGTGGAGTTTTTTTTACATTCTCTTTTTTATCAAAACGATATTTACAAAAACTTCATAAATGTCACAAAACGATTTAAGAAATCATAATATTTTTTAAACTGAATATCATATAACTTCATTTGGATTACATGTAAATGTTATAAAAAGAGTTATGATATTTACTAACCAATATAACAAGTTTGGTTAATTTGTGTAAGTACACGTAAATAATAATATCAATAGTATGTATATTTTTATAATAATTACCTTCGATTTATATTGTCTCTTATATATGGCATATATCTACACAGTCAAACCATAATAATAATGTAAGATTTCATGAGATTTGTACTAATTAAATTGTCAATTTATTTGTATACTTTGAAAACAAGAATTTAGCATACCTATAACAATAGGTATCAAATCAGCTAAATGCAGAGAATTTTTTGCATAAAACGGTATTTATAAGAGTATATAGGTATATGCTAAAGGTTAAAACCCTAACCTGATCAAACGCAAATACAAGCTTAGTGTTTTAACTGTAATAATTGGGTTGTGTCTCTAACTATAATGCCGTTAAGACATTAAACATAAGATACTAATTCTGCCGTGAAAGGTATGCGTAGAATGACAGATTAAATGCTAGATAACTTTTTCCAATAAAGAGCATTAAGTAGTTAAACTAATGTCTATTCTTTCAAGGTAATTGGAATACTAAAGCTCATCCATTCCTGTTCAAATTTTACTCAGATAGGCAGACTGTAACAGTCTGTAAAGTGTTTAATGAGGGTTTCATTAGATAATTAGAAAATTGATTTTTTGTGATAGGTAGGTATATGCTTGTATGTATATATATTATATATACATACATATATATGTTGTATATTTAAAATTTATAAAAATACTGAACATTAATTGAAATATTTAGAACATAAAATATTCAGAGTATTGTTTATAGTTCTTTTTCTATTTTATAGATCTTTATACAGAGTTATTCAAAAAGAAAGAGCAGATTCCAGCATTAAATTATAATTAAAACAAATAGTAAGAGACATAAACATATTGTACAGTCACTTGATAGAGAAATGTGCAT
>JAYRBW010000420.1:0-14059 GCA_036023295.1 Invenusta paracnida | reverse complement strand
CGGCGAGTGAGAGAGAGAGAGAGAGAGAGAGAGAGAGAGAGAGATTGAGAAGAGAGAGAGAGGGAGAGAGAGAGAGAGAGAGTGGGAGAGAGAGAGAGAGTTACATCCGCTTAAAAGAGGCTGAAGAAAGAGAGCTTGTGTCCAACAAAATTAACAAAATTGCGTCCACATTACTACAGATTTGTGTGTAAGGGTGTAATCAAAAGATTGAGCTCGACATGTAAAGGTATAGCTCGACGCGTAAAGGTAGAGCTTGACGCGTAAAGGTTGAACTCGACATGTAAAGGTAGAGCGTTACATGTCGAGATCTACATTTATACGTTGAGCTCTACTTTTAAACTTCTAGTTCAACCTTTCGGCGTACTTAACCCTCTCGGCCACCATACTTTTCTGCTATTACATATAAGTAATCACATATAATCATACAATTAAAATCGAACGAATTATATAAATAAAATTGTTAGATATATTTTAATTAACATATTATCCGTCTTCACGATAATATAATACTTAGGAGAAGTGTTGAATTTATATTGTTTTGTCTTATTTTTAACTTACTATTATTATTATTGCACACATTTTCCTCTTACCCTGCCAGCTCTTGATATATTATGCCATTGAAAAAAGGCATACAGTGATTGTTATCCATAGTTACACTCCTGATACGGTTTAGGTCTAGAGAATATGAATAGCATAACTTATATACATAACAATACAAATCTAAATAACACTGAATTATACGTCCGTGGTTATATATGAAAATGAAGTTAGTCTGGGTTTAAAATGAAGTAATAAAATCAATAATATATGTTATAGGTATATGTTATGTATTTATAGAATTACTAGGTTTTCATGAATTAGATACAACAATGTTTTTAAGCTATTTCGTTTAACCCTCAACCGTTCACATGAACGATTATTTGAATTTTCTTGTGCTTATCGAAAAATAATTTTTTCAACTTGACACATATTTCCAATATTAGTAGGTCTTAAAGTTTGTGTAAAACAAGATAAACATGTAAAATTTACTAATTGTAGGTATCAAGTGCACATCAATCATATATCGGTCACATATCTACACACGTAGACATACATATAATATATATTGTGCATATAATTCTCACTGTTTCTCTGTACAAACAGCGTGGACATAAAATATCGACATAATCGATAGTGATTCTGTCTACCCAGTCTATATGACAGAGTGCATTCTGATTGCTGCCTGGGAGAGAGAGAGAGAAAGAGGGCAGCATTTGCATATACAACTTCACAAATCCTACATCATAATCTTCTGGTATTAATTGTTTCATTCTATTATAACTAATATAATTCATAACTTCATTTAAAGTCTCATTATTCTGTAATTATGTCGAGGTCTTGACGCATTTCTCTACAAGAAGCTGTACGAATGATAGAATCGCAGCCAGATTATGATAAAATTACATCTGACAGTTCATCTGATAATGAAGAGCATCAACAGCAATTGGTAGATAATTATGGTGACAATACTGATATTTTCATTGAAGAAAGTGATGCTGAAGTTGATATTCGATATGATGATAGTGATTCTTCCAGCTCGGATGATTCCGACGAGGGTGCAGCAGCAGTTGAAGAACAACAATCAGCTGCAGCCGCTGCCCGGCCTCCATCCCAACACGAAGTCGGATTTTCGGGGGCCCGGTACCAGCTTTGTCTGAGCTGTGGGACAACCCCGAGGCGGTGCTAGAGTTGGCACACCTGGGCGACCAGATGTGACTCGCCGCCTTCAACAACAACAAAAGCCGCTACTGTTGACAATATTCTCCCATCTCCGAATGGTATTCAATGGATCGTTGGAAAACCCCGAGGTAGGCTCTTAGCTAGAAATATAATAAACTTTCACCAAGGTCACACAAGTCAACCAACTTCTGAAAGTGATTCATTTTCATACTTTATTTCTAAACCTATGCTTCGAACAATTCTGCGCCACACCAACAGAAGAATATTAGCTGTAGGTAATAGATCTTTCACATATTCGGAATTGAAAGCAGGTCTGGCTATAATCATCAGGGCTGGTGCAGACCGGGACAATCTGTAACCCATAGAATCACTGTTTCACCCAAGGGATTCAAAACCTTTCTACAGTTGTGTAATGTCGAAAAATCGTATTCGTCTTCTTCTGAGACACATCACGTTGGATAACAAGGTAACCAGACGCGACCGTCAACGTGAGGATAAACTAGCGGCCATACGTGAGATGTGGTCGTTGTTTCAATTGAATATACGACAACATTATACACAGTCTGAGAATTTGACTGTAGATGAGCAACTGTATAGCATTAGAAGATATGCTCCTGGTAGGGCGTATTTGCCAGCAAAACCGGCGAAATACGGCGTCAAAATATTTTTCTTCTGTAATGACCTCAATGGTTACGCTCTTGAATCGTTTCCATATGTTGGCCGAGAAGAAGTTCGGGCTGTTGGCCTGGCCAGAAATATTGTTTTGACACTAACGGAGAGATTTTATAACACAGGCCACAACATATACATATGTTACTTCTCTTCGCGCGATTTATTTGTTACTCTTTTGGGCCGTGGACTGACCGCCACCGGCACTATCATAGCTAACAGACGTGAGTCGCTATGACAACAACTCATGGTCGAGATTTATTTAGTTCAACATTTATCTGGAATCACGAAAATATAATTGTTATGACATCATACGTTCCCAAAAGACATAAAAATGTTCTTATGTTGAGCTCGAATCACACTTCGGAGGAAATATCGAACAGAGATGATCGTAATCCTACTATCATTCTGGATTACAACGCCGGAAAAGGTGATGTGGATGTAATGGACAGTAGAATTGAAGATTTTTCATGCAAGGGAAAATCAAATAGATATCCTCTGATTTTTCTTTTCAACATGATTGATGTTGCTTTGTTGAATTCATATCTCATCATGGAAATGAACGGTTACAGAAAGGATCGAAAATATTTTATCAAGGCAGTTGCTGATCAGTTGGCTCATGACAACATAAATGACCGCTACAACAATCTTCGTGTGTACAGTCAACTGCGGAATACATTTTTGAACTATGGATTTCAACCACACAACATTCCTCTTGCAAATGTAGCTGCTCCAACGCCAAAAAAATGCCAAATTCAAAGATGTCGAAAGTCTACCCGACTTCAGTGCTTACTCTGTCATTTATTTGTATGCTCTGATCACAAGCAATCAATAATAAAGTGTACTAACTGTTTATAAAATGACTATGTGTTATCTACATATTTTATTACAATTACTACATATCATGTTTATTGTATATTTTACAAAATAATTGTATTATGTTGGATTGGGTATTACATGTTTCAATATAAGCGTGGTATATTCTTTGTGTTGATTCTTTTTGCCGTTAGTTAATTTACTAAAATGTAGACTACTACAGAATTTACTAAAATGTAAACTACTACAGAATTTAGTAAAATGTAAACTACTACAGAATTTAGTAAAAGTAAACTACTACTGAATTTATTAAAATACTACTGAAAATACTATTACTGAAAGAATTTCAATAAAAAATCGAAACCTTTTCACCTTGTCTACACATGGTGACAACATGGACGATATATGATTGGGAAAATATCCCGACGATTGAGGGTTAATATAAACTTTTGAATGCGTATAAATATTTCGTGTATAGGTAAAATGTTCTATTATTTGATTGACAATCATTCTGCGTCAGATATATGTATGAGTCATTATGGCCCGACTTTTCATTTACATAATTTCGAGATATTTTCACTTTATTTGATATAAAAGTATTTTTGTCCACTTTAGGATGTTGATGGGAGGTCATGGAAGCGGCATGGGTTCTGCCGCCTGTTGTGGACTGGGTGCTCTTTGTGCCATCTGCTGCTGCTGCCTGTTGGGTGACTGATATAGCAATGAGTTTACCATTCATTTCTTTTCTATCACCTGACGTTACAAATTATAACAACTCTCCTGAACTAATACTTATTTGAAATAATTTTGATTGTTACCAAGACTTCATGGATAGGGATCAACAGCTTTGGAAATTGTAATTACTTCCTTCCGTTTAAGATTTTGTTTAAATAAATATTATTTTATTACAAATTTTGTTAAAATATCTAAACAGTTTAAGGTATATTTGAAAGTAGTTCAAGCCAAACAGTCCAAATGAATTATTTGTAATAATTTAGACACGCGTCATGACATTCGTAATATACAGACTACTAAAACCAGTTTTGTTATACCCCTTTTTTATTATTAACATCTTTAATATTTTGAGAGCGTAACATTGGATATATTTGTAAATTTCATTTCATCAACGAAAAGTCCTTTTTGAAGAGTCACATTTTAGTGTTATTTTTTGTATCTATTTATACGAAACTATCTCAAATTCTGCTAATTTTCATCTTCAATAAATCATGATTTTTCCTCTTTATATATCTTATTACTTTGTGCTTGTTGGGACTTCTGAGCTTGTCTTAATTTAAGATTTTATCAGTAATTTAACATAGTTTCAAGATTAGTATGTTTACTATTCCTACCAAATTTAAATATATAGAAAGAATAATTTTTATGAAAGCATACAAAAGTTGGAATGATTTTTGATATTTATATATGTATGTATGTATGTACTTGGGTTATACGGTTAAAATAGAATTATATGCTGTAAATAAAACGCATCAATCAATTTATAGTATTCAGTATTTCATACGTAATAATAATAACTATAAATTACTAAAATGTAAATGGTTTTTTATATATAATTTATTTATATGAATTTTTAGTTATAATACAACTTCTTTAATGCAACTTCTTTTTAACAACTCCATATTTTTCTGATTTCAATTAATCAAATTCGGAAGATACATAAATATTGAACAATAATAATAATGTATAATGTCATCATAACTATTTTAAAAAAGAAGTTATACATAAACATATATTATGCAACATGTCTTACTCTTTTAGTAAACCGTAAGAGCATTATCAATAAAGTATGACCCCTCCTTGTCAGATAAGGAATTGGCAACAGAAGATCATATAAAACTGAAAGTATGGCGTATAAAAACCCTGTGAGAGAGCCTTCCAATTTTACGATTTTGACAATTTTTCGAAAACAATATAATATTAACATTGCTAAAATGTAAAGATACGGCTTTAGGATTAATTCCGTTTACATGTTAATGTTTATATCCACTAGAACTGCAATATTCTAATTTCGGCGGCACAATAGGAGGGGCTGTAGGTAGCTCAACCCTAAAAATGGTGAATTGTATGTCGAAATCTCTTGCATGACTTGAAATATGTTTCAAAATATCTATAGTAAATCTTAAGGAGAATATATGAAAAGAATAATAAATTATTCTATAATCTTTGGGTTGTTCTTTCACAGGTATAAGAATTTACTGCAGCTCGTTATTCAATCTCTATTCATATTCAACTTTAACTTGCAATTTGGACTTTTAAATGAATAAATTTTCATAGTTTTATTAATGTTTTAACAAATTTAATACTTGAATTTAAAAATCGTGTCATTTAATCTACAAATTCTTTGAGGGTGAAATGCTAAAACCGTCCTAACTCGAGGAGGAATCAATGTTAACATAATGTTATCGTTTTAAAACGTTATTTTGAGTTAATCAAAATCTAAATAAAATCCGTTAGATCATTTACATACATTTTTTCTTAGAATTGTTTCATATTTTAAATAAAAATTTTAAAGTTGGAGGAGCTTCTCGATTTATGACGGTTTTCGTGTTTTACTCTTAGTGTAGTTCAATAACTAACTACCGTTATTTATACATTATATCTTTCTATGGTAATATCCATAATCAAATCAAAAATTAAAGTCTAGATTTGAGCTAAAATTAAAAATATTGAAATATTGTTGTTCACGTTATATAAATACGTTGTTTAGTTATTGATGAAATTGCCACAGAAATGGTGCTATAAATAAATAAATTTATATTTCATAATGCTTATTATTAAATATATAAAACCCTGCTCAAAAATAAGTATATATATACCCTTTCTTCAAATTATGTATTTCTACTAAACAATGTTTCAAATTATCTATAACATCAGAACAATTTATGATAATGAAATGTATTATTTATTGATTATTAAATACAATATGATGATTAACGAAATCGATATTGATAATTTTTTTGCGTTATAATTTGCTCAGATTTATAGATATTTTTAGGCATTGTTTAGCAGAAATAGTTTTATGAAAGAGTGTATACTTATTTTTGAACGGGGTCGTATATATATGTATAAATCAATACGTACAAGAGGTGACTTCACACATCGGTTTAGATTAGATTGATTAGCTATAGATTAGTTTAATTAGAGACCATATTTTGAATTTCATGGACACTTCGCCAAAAAATGTGTCAGAAGGACCCTTTAACGTGACTCATTGTAATAAAGGACCAAACATATTCAGCATTGGGAAACTTAACGGGAAACTATTTTTAAAACTGTTATAACTTTGCTTTAGAAGTTTTAGATGTTCCATTGTTACTATAGTATTGTTAAGAATATAATTCAGGTTATTTTCATATTAAAAACTAATTTAAACTAAAATACAATTTCAGGTTTTTTACAACTATTTATAAAATACTAATTACATAGTTGCTTCCTCACCTTCATTCATAGCTTCCCACAACCTTACTTCAGCTGATTTATGTACCTACTGTTTGTTTTGTGGTCATCTCTCACTAAATTCTTTGTACTTATACTTATACTATCATACCTTTCCACTACCTTGCTACAACTGACTTTGTGTACTGCTTTTTTATAGCCATCTCACACTAATTTCTATGTACTTGTATTATTAAAGCTGGATATTATTGAACTGCGCGCTAATTAATACTCATGTATATGTTATTTTTTATGTAATTTTATATGTAATTTTTATATGTTATAATTTTATATGTAATTTATAATTGTAATTTTTTAATGTAATTTTATATGTAACTTTAAGTTTACTAATCTACTATTATTGTTTTACTACAGGGTCATCTTGTTGATTCCTCTGGGTTACCCCTGTACAATTTTTGTACTAAATAAATAATAATCGCTAGGTGAAGTCAGATAACATCGAGTCTGCTCTTATTATGCTGCAATTACATTAAAACTGTTTTTATTATTTAATAAAGTATTAAAATAAGTATTAAAATTATATATAATATATTTTTCATTTAAGTATAATGTTATTCTCATTGCTACTATTCAGTAATATATTTAGGTAGCATTCATAAATATGTAACGTGAACATAAATTTTAAATCTGCATAAAACTAAATTATGATCATAGAGTAAATAAACTTGATTATGATCATAATGATATTGGTGATAAATAAAATTATTGTATTGTATTTAATCTTGAGAAATTTGCCATTGCTCAAATAAATACATTTGTGAAATAATGTTAATAAAATTCATATCTAATTCACATTTAAGTACCTACCTCAGATTTTTACGAGCATAATATTTGTCTTTGTTTATTTGTAATGTTTTTACTCGTTTGAGCCAAAGACTTCTACATAAACCAGTACCAAGATGTATCTAGATGTCCATTGTTTAAGCGTATAATGCTAGCACTTTTAAATAAATTAATAAAATTGAAAAATATTGTTTCTTTATTTTTGTTCTATATTATTTTTATATTTAGTTTTAGAGATTTTATTTAGTCTAATTATATTTTTATGCAATATTCACATTTTATTTATATGAATAAGAATAATTATAATTATTTTCCACTTTTTCAATATAGTGCAAATGCACGTACCGAATATACTTATATGTTTAATTACTGGATTTAAAATAAATTAAGCAGTAGATATAAAAGAATATTATTTTCGAAGCGATATTTGGCAAAGAAAATGAATAATATAATATATACATATACATATAATATAGCTGTACACGTGTATTAAATTCTTACTATAGTTACCTTTTAATTAATATATACTAGCTTTTTAGTAATAATAAGTTTTTGTTTTATTTATGTGTATTTTATGATTATATGTAATAATATTCATTAATTACTATAAATGATATTAAACGTAATTCGTTTTTCAGTTGAGTCAAATGCAAGAGTCAATTTAAGTGATATTAAATTATACTGCCGCATACTCATATTTATTTCTGACTAATTTGAACTCTATCCATGCAATGATTTTCCGAGAATCCATATCCTGACAGAGGGGCTCAATAGTCCCCACGGCATATTATTTATAAACTTCCTAATACACTATAAGAGTTTTAAAACTTTACATGGGAATAAATAAATATTTTTCTAACATATTTAATTATAAAAATTGTAAACAAATTATTTTTTTATTAAAATATAAGTAACAAATTTCATTTCTTTTATTCATTTCAATTTGTTTTACATATTTTCTGCCAGAAAACTTATTTTATTGTACTTTTTGGAAATACTACATGAATCAGAGTTTCATCGATTTTGAGAGAGATGTGCATTTTCTATATAAAAAATATGTTTTGTTCATTTTTACAAAGAGGTGTATTTTTAACTAAAAGTTATAAATCTTTATTTTGGAAACAAATACGGAAGATTACATTGTTCCATATGTTCATTTAAAAATCCCAGCAAAAATGTGTGAGAAGTGGCCTTAAGGACGCCCCTTATGGGAAGGCTTAAGATGCGATCAACCAATACATATTAAAAAGCAAAAGAAAGTTTAACATTGATACCAAATAAAGTATCGTGTGCCCATTTCTCATAAAATGTGAAACACCGGATGAGAATTTCTGCCGACCTTTTTAGATATGTTTTGTAGGAAATAGCCTTATTACAGCTGTACATCGATCTATTTCCTTCTCTTGAATTTAGTGACATAAGTGCATACAGGAACTCAGATCAGTGTCAATTCTATCTTCTAACTGATGAATATCCCCTTCGTCTTGTTAAATCTAGTCAGATGCTCTTCATCGACGATTCAACTACAATATATGAGACCCATTGACTGTCTATTCATCCAAACATTTAAATATGAAGTATGTTGTCACTAACTGATGTCACTTACTATTGATATTAATAATAGGCTAATTTGAGGTCTTGATTATGGCAAAACTCTAGAATTGCATATTTTACTCTTTGATCTAAACATGCAGCTAAAAATGCAAAAAGTAGGTTATTACGAGGATATCTGCAAACCGCGTTTATACAGCATATTTTTAAATATCCATTTACATATTTTTTAATTTATATTAAAAAAAAACAGTTTGACTAATACGGAATCTTAATATTATATTCTCTTTTGAGTATAAAAATATATATGTATATTAAAATGTTTTTACTTTAAAATAGAATTCATTTAATATGAAGTTAAAAGTAGATATTTATTTCAAGGAATTACATAATATACTTATTTATTCAAACAAACTTATCTATATGTACACAAAGAAAAGATATACATTATGATAGCTGGCATATCTGTATACAAAAATTGTGTTTGTAGAAGACTACAGGATTAGTTCAAATTTAACTGAAATACAAATACAAAAGTATAACAAGGTTTATGATCATTCACGTGTATTTGAGTCAAGTTTTACGAATTGCCACATATATGTAGTATGAAAAAAGAAAAGTATTTTCAAATAAATATAAGGAATTCCGGGTTTCAATATCATTACTCTTCTAAAGTTTATTTGTCTGCAAGACGTTTATAGATGTCTTAGATGTTATTTTCTATCCCTATTTAAAGCTTATATAATGCGTATAGGAAAGAAAAAGAAAAAGAATGATATACTTTTTACATATATACAAATACAATTTATCTCGGTAGATATATTTTCTGAACTATATTGGAAAGGTAGAAATTATTTATGATCTCATTTACAATTAGTAATGCAGTATAAATATTTTCAAAACAAATTAATACTAGAAACTTTGAAAATATAACATTTTTAATATATTTATTACGCTTTGTTTACTATTTTTGTCTTTAAATGTAGTATATTTAGTAGATATATATAGTAGATTTATTGAATATACATACATATTTCAATTTAAACAATATTATTATAATACATGTTATGTACCATCATATTTGCCAAAAATAATTCGATGAATATAATAGATTAAAATAGAAGGATTTAGTCTTCTTTTGAATTTCTGGTCAGATATTAATGACTAATAAGTATCGTTATTAATATTTTAAAATCATATTTCTAAATTAGTTTTTTAATTTATTAAATATAGGTAAAAATGAGAGAAAGTAGTATAGTTAATAATTATCATTAATATTAATGTGAACATTCAACAGTTCAAATATACATAATTTGAAATGTCACCGCAAAGTCAACTGCCGATAAGATACAAAAATTAACTACCAAAGTTTTGTAACAATGAACAACTGTGCTCATTGGTTGGCAAGATGTAACGTGACTGAGAAGAGAGATAGCGAATCAGGAACAAACATCAGTGGTCAGATCCTCACAAGACCGACTACCTAGATGACGTCGTATAAACTTAGAGAGAATCACACCCGGAGATCGTAGGCGAAGCGAGCAGCCCTGGCGCCGTTTCTCTTGTTTCGCCTTTTCACGTTCTCCTCGCTTAATCTGGTTTCTGATCTGGACCACAATTCCGACCAATAACTCATCCACAAGATGATTGAGAGCTGTGGAGATTTCAAGAAACTTACATCCGTAGACAGAGGCGAGCTGACGCCCCTCTATGAGGGAGGAGAGAGATCTCGAGTTTATAAGACAGCAACTATTAAAATATATTGTACAATATCAGGTATATTTAATTTAATTGACATATGTAAAGTTAAATCACAAAATTTAGCGTGGCATATAAAAACATAACATTTACGAAAATATAATATCAATAATTGCAAAGACTAATAATAAATAGAATGATTAAATCGTATAAGTAGCCAATCAAAATAATAATTTTGTCATATCTATCAAGTTATGAAGTTTTTTAGAAACATATGACATACATATATATCCAAATCTAAAAAATAGTGTAAGCTTTCCCTTAGGGAAAGCTTACCTTTCCTCTTAAGTAAGTAATTACTAAAGGAAATCCTTTAAAAAAGATATATCATGTTATGCACTCATAAGAAATCGTAAATAGTAATCAGAAATATTATTAAGCGCAGAGTACATTTATATACGCATCAGAATTTTGTGAATGCATCATAGGTGTGTCCTATAATTAAAAAATAATGCATTTAAACGATTGCATAATATGTGTAGGTGTGTCCTATAATTAAAAAATAATACATTTAAACGATTGCATAATATGTATAGGTGTGTCCTATAATTAAAAATTAATACATTTAAACGATTGCATAATATGTATAGAGATTAAAAATAATTCCGGATAATTAAAAATATGTTTTTTACAATTTATGATTTTTTATGTTATTTGTGACAATTATAGTTATTTTTGAATATATTATACGTTTTCATTTCATGAATAAAATTTTAAATATATTGCTTTATTAGTAAAATGTTGATAATCAAATAAAATTTAGTATTATATAATTATACTGAAACATTTGTATAATGTTTTATATGTGTTTAATAAACCAATTATTACTATTATTTTATATAGCAGTACTAAAAATCATATCACTATATAATTTTCATTTGTATATATTTCTATAAATAAACATTACACATAAATAGTTGCTGCAGTCTTAAAACGTAATTAAAAGTGAAACACTACAGTGATTACAATCAAAAATAGAAGTTAAAAGTTATTTTTGTCTGCATAATAAGTTAATCTTGAAAGTAGACAACTTCAATTACGCAAATTGTTACCAATTTAGACACACAGTTAGAACGTAAGCAAACACTGTAACACCTAAAATAAAGCTTTTCGTCATATCAAGGCCACAAGCATGTGTATGATTATTTATATATTCTCTTTAATGACACTTGATATATAATATAATATTTAATGACGAACTTTATAATTACAATGTATACATCTATTTTTGGCGACATCATTTTGATTTGTTTGATTGGTTGTAAGCTATAAACGTATAACGTCACAAAAAGGAGGCAAAGAAAGTCCCAATTTGCATTATCCACAGCCATGATCAGTTATAAAATAAATATGAACGCAGATTCGGATTACTCGCTTGACTAACCATCCAGAATATAATAATTGGGTCGACCTTATTTTTATCTAGTATCTATTGGTTAATAAATAACTTTACTGGTATGACTTACTTGGTAGTGTAGTTTTACAGAATTTTATGACAAAATTGTATTTGATATTAATTAACTTTTATTTAATTTTTATTATTTATTGAAATATAAAAATTGTTTTTTTAAAACTGATTTTTGATCAATTTTATTATCTTAATTAAACAATTTTCTTTTAATATTCTTGGTAACTGTTTTAAAAGTATGTATATTATGAAAACAATTATATGCATTATTGGTTTTAAATTTGCTCCATAAAATATGTAGCGCTTTATGGTACACATAATTTATGCACAATATTAAAATTTGGTTTCACTTGTTATCCATATTGAAAACTCTATATAACTAATTATTTATAAATCTTTGTTTTAGTGATGCAAAATACTGGGACTATTATAAATTAAAATTGCACTCATTTTGTTAGAAAATCTGAAACACTTATAAGTTATTTTAATAATTATTTAACTTATTTTATTCTAATAAAATGTGTACCATTCAATATGTTACGATTGCAAAATTTTTAGTGGATACATTTTAAGTTTTAATAGTTCCATTAATTTAGATCCCTTTTACAAAGATTTAAATCATGGAGTAAATAAAGATTTATATACTTTATGATATAAATAATACCATTAGCTATATAAGTTAATGACACATATAATCCATTGGTAAGTTTTTGAAACTTAAAATCCAATTATATACATTTAACGATTTGGAAGTACTTACGTTCACTGTTGACCTCTCTACTTCGCACCAAATCAGACTTGTTTGCGACAAGGAACAATGCGACACTTCGTTTAATGACAGTGTACAGTTCTGCTACCATCTCTTTGGCATATTCAAATGAGAATTTGTCGTCCACTGCGTAGACAATCATGTAGGCATCAAGACTATCCACTACTTCTACATTCTGAAGAATGAAAATAAGAGAAAATTAATATATTTAAAAAATGTAAGTATAAAATAATATAGCATTAAGTAATAGTTCTTTTTTATTCGGTTTTTTGTTTTATAGTGACATCTTATGGTAAATAAAATACTGTCTTTGAATGCTTTAAATTATCCTTAATATTATTCTGTTAAATAGAAGCTATATTTAGCTGAATATATCAAATATATGTAGATTATTTACAATATTACATAAATCTACTTCAATTCTTACAAAAAGTTAAATGTTTTCCAGAGTAAATCTCTAGTATATGTTTTATGTATTATCTGAGTAGAAAATACATTTACTATATTAAAAGTAAGACATAAAATCTTATAAAACATAGACTAAATATTCATTTCCTAATTGCCTCAATGTTTCACTGCTATGGTTCTTCCTCGGTAAGTAGATTAAAGAAGAAGGTTGTCAGATCTTACTAGGCTTCATACCAAACAATATCTGTAAACTTTCATCTAATGCAGATTGCCTACTTTTTTATTGCACACAAACTCTGTATTTCGTGGACGTAAGATATAGATACTTAGTGCAGTGTAAGCAATTTCATTACACATTAAAAAATATATATCTATAGATGATGTATTTCAATGTGCGTCACATTATTATTATTATTCATTGTACGATAATCTTAGATTGTGAAATAAACGGCGATCAAGAAATCATATATGATTATTAGATATGAAATAGTGTTATGCTATATTATATTTGGTCAATATAAATATCATTTAAATATTTCAAAACGAAATAATACCTAAAAAATAAGACGAATGAAGTAATATTTTTTTCATAAAAAATGGTGGCGTATATATGCGATACATGAGGTAATATGGCGGCCGAGGAGGTCCAGTATGGTTTACCTGGTAAATCTCTAAGAATTGCCACTTAAAACGAGGTATACGTG
>JAYRBW010000409.1:0-14059 GCA_036023295.1 Invenusta paracnida | reverse complement strand
TCGTGTATAATTCTGTATAATTCATGTATAAGTTATGTATAATTCATGCTTTTAAAACGATAGCATTTCGAAAATCGAGCGGAACTTATGGCTCATCCTGGATATTCGTTATTATTTTGTTAATCTATGCTATGGACAAAAATAGAACGCAACTTCTCTTATTATGGATAAAAGACACAAAACATAAAATTGTTGTTCGATGGAGATCTGCACAGAACATTGATATATTTAAGTATGTGATGAACGCATGTCACAACCGTTTGAACAGCTTAGTGTATTGCGGTCAAACGGAGATTTTTCACAGAACCTTGTTTTGGCGTCCTCGTAACGTTTTTTGTGACGTCTATATCAGAAAGTCATACTGATTCTGAATCTGGTTGATGACACCCTTGTGAAATTTTCACAAAATGTACTTTTATGCGGCCATTACGTAAAAATAAATTTCAAGTTCTAACATCCAATCTTAATAATTTGGATGTCTATACCCATATTTGGGGGGTCAATAAACACAATTAGTCGGGTGCCGACAGAAATATGAAACTAATTTTGAAGAATACTTTAATTTATGGCTAACATTCAGGAGGGTAAGTAAACATATTTAAAATATAAAATGAGAACACCACAATACGTTAACTGTGGCTTTATTGTTTAACATACTAGCCACTGCTGCCCATGCAAAATTTAATGCACATCACAGTACCTAATAAATGTATTTTTTATATTTAATCGTGTTTTAAAATATTATACTTGTGTACATTTTACATTTTGCATATAATTCACGTAACTCAATATACTCAATAAAATCGATATTTCATTTTTATTTGACAGTCATTTTTGGATTATACAAGTATTTAATATTTATAACATTTATTTCAATGCATTTATTGACTATCTAAATAAATATGGGTCTAGACACCAAAATCATTGAGACTGGATGTATAGAACTCGAGATATTGATAGAAATTGATTTTAACTTAAGTATAAAGTATAAAAGTATGTTTTAAGAAAATTTCCTTAATCTGACAAGGTGTCATCAACCGGATTCGGAATCAGGACGATTTTCTATTATAGAAAGTGCAAAAAAGTTCAAACAGCTTCAGACTAGAGGTTTTTGTCTGGCAATTGTGTGGCTTAAGCAAATAGGAATTCATTGTGAAAAATATTTTAAATGACGACGATTTATATTCCTTCTTAATTATTTATATGAAAATGTAATTTAAGAACCAAAATTACTTAATTTATTACAAATAAAATGCATTATAAAGTGTATTTAGAGTATAAAATTTAACAGATTTTTTATTATAATTCTTAGTTAAAATTAATAGATACATATAAATCATATCTTATTTATTATTTTGTATTTATTTATGATACATAAACGTTATCAAAATATGAAAGTAAAATGTAAAAAGAGGCCATACATAGTAAAATCAAAATATCTTACGAATATACAAAGAAGAGGGAAGCAAATATTCACAACAGAAACCAATATACTCGAACAATTATTTGTATATATGTAGAGTTTTATAGTGTAATAGTATTGACCCCTTGCATTGGATTCAGGAGATATCATAGCGCGTCATTAATTGTACCCCAATGCATGCATGTCAATATGTATAGCTTTTTCCTCGCCAATATTTTACACATTTCTAAGATCTAGAGCCAACGGTTTGTGCTGTCTGTATCTAGAACATAGTTTTTGATGTGTGTTGACAATTATCGCTGCACAAATTGTTGCGACAGACTGCTGTATATTGAAGCACATGTCTCAACAGTTTTTCGAGCTTGGTATGTGGTCTTAAGATATCTAGCCAAAGATATATAATCTTGCCGAACAGACTGTTATTTTTTAGCTTGTAAAAATTAATCAGATAATATGACGGCCTAACCTTTTATATTGAGCTTGTCACCTTTTGTATGTAGACGTTTGAGCTTTTGTACATAGAAACTGAACCTTTTGTGTAAAGCTGAACCTTTCGTGTAAAGCTGAACCTTTTGTATAAAGCTGAACCTTTCATGTAAAGCTGAACCTTTCATGTAAAACTGAACCTTTCATGTAAAGTTGAACCTTTCATGTAAAGCTGAACCTTTCGTGTAAAGCTGAACCTTTTATGTAAAACTGAACCTTTAATGTAAAGCTGAACCTTTCATGTAAAGCTGAACTTTTCGTGTAAAGCTGAACCTTTCATGTAAAGTTAAACCTTTCGTGTAAAGCTGAACCTTTCATGTAAAGTTAAACCTTTCATGTAAAGCTAAACCTTTTATGTAAAGCTGAACTTTTCATGTATAGCTGAACCTTTTGTGTAAAACTGAACCTTTCATGTAAAGTTAAACCTTTCGTGTAAAGCTGAACCTTTCGTGTAAAACTGAACCTTTAATGTAAAGCTGAACCTTTCATGTAAAGCTGAACTTTTCGTGTAAAGCTGAACCTTTCGTGTAAAGCTGAACCTTTCATGTAAAGTTAAACCTTTCGTGTAAAGCTGAACCTTTCATGTAAAGTTAAATCTTTCGTGTAAAGCTGAACCTTTCATGTAAAGCTGAACTTTTCATGTATAGCTGAACCTTTTGTGTAAAACTGAACCTTTCGTGTAAAGTTAAACCTTTCGTGTAAAGCTGAACCTTTCGTGTAAAACTGAACCTTTCGTGTAAAACTGAACCTTTCGTGTAAAGCTGAACCTTTGATGTAAAGTTAAACCTTTCGTGTAAAGCTGAACCTTTCGTGTAAAACTGAACATTTCGTGTAAAGCTGAACCTTTCGTGTAAAACTGAACATTTCGTGTAAAGCTGAACCTTTCATGTATAGCTGAACCTTTTGTAAAAAGATGAACCCGCATTCATGCATTAAAGTCATGAGCCCGCTCATAGTCAGCTGCACTGCACTCCATTATCGGAGAAGAGTTGATAGGCAAGGGTTAGTTGCTGGAAGAGAGAGATTCCACACCAGGGAGTCAAGTAACGACATCAAAACTGCGACGAGTCTCAGAATCTAATCTTGTTCGTCATCCTCTATTGAAGAAAATCTCTATTGAAGATCGCCTGCTGTGATGGAAAATGTCAGACCATCAAAGTTAAGCTCATCTTCTCACTGACTGTAGACTAAAAATAGATGACGATTAATTGAGACATTATCGTAGTGTAACATGAAAATCACAGCATATGTGAAACAGTTTCACGGATCTAATGTTGACAACCACATTCGTTTGACACACATTTCACCACATTCGGTTGACAAAGTCAACATCATATGCCAAAGAGCGCTCTTTAGTTTGAGCGATCACAAAGACACTATTTTTGCGGTATATTTCCAAGTAGATAATGTGAGAGTCATAGTCTCGAAATTGTGAAAAAATACGGAGAGAAATTTGTTTCTCAGTCTAATCTTTTCATTGAATTCCTGACAGGCCGCTTCGCGATATTTGTCTGAATATATTGAGAGTGATAAAGATATTGAAGAGAAAAAGATTTGATGTTGAGGAAAGACTTCAACTTACCACTAATGTGTTCATACTTATATACTCTCCAGCGTTTTTTTGTTGGTTTATTCTTATAAAACTCAATATTGTAGATGTTATAGCGAGTTCTCTTGCTGTACGTTTTGATGTCCCCTAGTTACATTGTGACTGACTGTTTCCCATGTTCCTGATTCCATTAGAACACTTCTAGCGAGAATGGGTAGAGCTTATTACGTAGGTATTCTAAGTATAATATGGCAGTGGCCTTGTGAACGACTCACTTCATCACATATTTCGATGAGGTCTGTCCACATTTTCTTATATTTTATAGAAAACATTCAATGTCTGCGTATGCCACTTATTGAATACGAAAATGAAAATACGTGTCGACAACGGGAATAGCAGAGGACAGCGTTCACAATGCTCGAATCGCATGTGTATCTGGTTCCATTTATTAAAACTGTTGACATTTTGATTAATGGGGATTACTCCGACATAGCGTGTCTAACATGTAAAATGTCAGACCATCAAAGTTGAGTTCATCTTTCCACTGACTGTTGACTGAAAAGCGATGACGATGAATTAAGACATTGACTTACTGTGTAACTCGAAAACCATAACATATTTAAAATAGTTTTCACGGATTACGGACAATGCTGATAACCACATTCTTAGCTAAGAGTGTAGTCGTAGAATATAATTAATACATTAATAGTATATTATTAATATATACTCGTATATCACAATTACAAAACGCCATTAATATTTATACTGTTTATCAAATAATAGACACCCTTTGATACATTCTATTAACTAATTAATATTTAAACAAATTTCAGCGTATCTAACTTCAAAATGATTTAACCATGTTTTTCAGGAAAGTGTTTACTCCACTAGATCTGGTTATTGTCTTTTTAGCAGACGTGTTGAAAGTGTAATATGGATTGTAATAAAAATTGTTTAATTCATATAATATCAGTATATACATATAACGAAGTATTGTATAATAAAATTCACATAAACCATTAGAAATATAAATAGTTTCCTTTTTTAATTACGCATCGTAACTTACGAATACTACTAAATGAAATCATAACTTCAAAACTAAATAACCAATTTTATAGGAAGTCAGTACAAAACTTTTTCAATATAGCAAAACGTATATTTTTATTCGTAAAATTATAACTGCGGTTAATAAGTAAAACAGCTTTAACGAAACATTTGATATACAAATCCCAGCAAAATATTTTTGAGAACTAAACCATGTCAAAAACAGAAAGTAAATGTATATACAGTCACGAAGGTATATTTCTGATTCCACGGAGACAATTTCTTTTATGTTGTGTAGATGTATTCATATGGAGGACCCCATGTTTGCTCAATTCAAGCATAAGATACTTTTGAAAGAATGGCTATCGCATCTCGCGATAGATAAACTCTTGACACAATATGTCTATACACATTGACTGTGTATCTATCATGTACATATTCATAACCGAAACAAATTTGACTGAATTGCAGTTTTATGTAAATACAGTTGGTTAGTTAATTAGTTATCAATGGTACATAGACAATAATGTAGTATATTCCACAAATAAGTCAATATATTATCTTGTTGGCGTACAGTACGTATCACAAATACTTAAGAGGTACTTTATGTATTTAATTCAGATATATGTATGTCCACTTTTAACAACATACATAACATATAGACCCGAATTGAAGTATTACTCTATATGGTTAATTAACTTTAATGGTAGTAATTTTAAATGCTATCAGGGTATATAAGCATAAAATGAGATTATCTCGAAATTTACAAAATTAATGTACAAAATTATTGATCTGCGTATTATAGACTGAACGTAATGAACACGTTTCATAGCTGTGCATGATTCATTTAATCATTACAAGCATCAACGGCAGAAGTTCTTACTCCCTTGGACAATTATTAAAACCCTTTTCTAATTCTGAAAGAATGAATTTGATTGTCTTTTTGTAAATATTGGCCATATAGTCGGAATATCTGTCGTCGAGTGTCACTCGCACCGCCTCGATAAAAGCCTCTTCAAAAGACTGAAATGCAGAGAAGGACAGAAAATAACAAAATAACATTCCGTATAAAATAAAAATATTTTGAAATATCAAACATTTAAATGTTGGACATTCTTTGATATAGTATTTTACACTATCTATTTTTCAATTCTGGAAATACCATATAATGCCTCGATTGGCTTCATATGGCTGCACAATAACAGGTTATATTAACATGTGTTTTCCCATTATTCCTTTCACAGTACAATACATTTTAGATTACTTCATATTTTTACTTAAAAGTGTTTTTTTACGCAAACTGAAGGTCTACCGAAGTTTTAAAACATAAAAAATGGTTCTTTAAGCTCTGTATTCCATTATTATTGTTTTGATAATGAACACTAAAGTACTATATTTAAATATTACTATATAATATAGTACATGATGTATGTTACTATTTCTTCATTTACACCTATTTATTTATATCGTATAAATGACTTACATTTGCCCTACATGAGTTGAAAACATCCTAAGATATTAGAATAAATTTTAATCAAGCAATACTTACCTATAAATGAGATATAAACTCATCAAGTGTAATAATCCAAAATCAATGAATAGTTAGGTAGACATTAGGCCATTTCAATGTTTTGTTTAGATTGATTTAGCTTAAACTTTACTCTTTTTATGGCCATTCAAATAGAAGAGTTGAAAACAATAAAGTTTATTAACAAAAATCGAACGAAATATTGAAATGGAATTCTAAACGACCCAGATTGTAAACTCATCATCATTTTCACTGTCTAATTGAAAACTAAGCGAAGTGAAACGCGCTTATACCAATTTGACTTCACTACAGTGATGTAATATTAATAATAATATCTCTTATGTTTTAATAAGGCGATTTCGTCTAGCCAACTTCTAATTATAAACTTCTTCGAGGGAAAATATATTTCAAACTTTTGTTTAGACTGAAATATCAAAGTGAAGGTGGCTCAACTTTGCTTAGAATGACTTCCCAGTGTTTCGAAACTTATATTTCTTTGAAAAAATTACAATTATTAGTTTTCTTGCATTTTCTTTGACAGAAATTTGAAATTTTTTTCAAAGAAATTGTAATTTCTTTGAAAGAAATGTGAGTGATTTCTTTGAAAGAACATTCAAAGTTCTTAGATTTCTTGCAATTCTTACATTTCTTTGAAAGAAATGTAATTTTCGAAACACTGGGTCATGAGCTCCATTTTCTGAGAAATATTTATTAAATCAACGCTATACGACTGAAATGGTTTAAACCACATCTAAACTAAACCAAGTTAATCGATACTTTAAAATGGCTTATAAATAGCAATGGCCTAATAAAATGATTCCGATTAATCGGTAGGTATCTACTGACCCAGAACAGCTTTCCCTGAAAGTCTACGAAGCGCAGGTGTGTTTGTGCCGTGTAGTGCAGCAAACCGATGACTTTCTCGACATCCGGCAAATTGATGATAGCTTTGTCGAGCACCGTCATTACGCCCTCCGCGTGATTCACAAGTTTTGTGTTTTCACGGAGGTTGGTCGTGGTGGTGTTTGCGGCGCTGTCTTCATCACCAAAAGCTCCGAATTTAATGAAATAGTCCATGAGTTCCGTATCTCTCTGAAAAACCCTGTTAAAGAAAATCGAAATGATAGAAATGACGATTTCTAATGTGTAAGCGGCGAGTCAATACTAATTCGTGTATATTTGAAACTACTGATTTATTAGGAACATTTTGTGTACTGAATCAATAAATGAATACTCGTAAATATAAATCAAAATATTTAAACAAAATGATAGCAAATTATTTGAGTCATGTTATTATTTCTTTGCGAAACTAGGTTTCTGGTTGTTTGATTGGTCTTATTTCGTTAACGAAGTTATTTGTATTCCTATCTATGTTTACAAATGACGAAATATTAACAAGGACAATATACCTACGATTTCTATAGTAAGAGTCCTTAGTATATAATCATATACATTTCTAACATATCAGAAAATATCAGTTTATTAATAAATAATAAATGTTATCATTTATATATTACTTGAATCAAACGGTATGTATTATCCAAAGATAAAAAGTATATACAAATATATTTTAAAACATGCCATATATAGTTTTTTCAATTATTGAACAATACCTTATCTAAAGATTATGAAACTTGTTATTTCTTCTATTATTGGATACCGCACTCTATATTATACTCTTAATATACTCTATACTCTTATTACACTACTTGCAATTCAAATAAGTAATATATAATTCTTAAGTTTATTTAATATAATATAATAATGCATTTATAATTTTTATAATATAATCGTGACAACAGACATACAAAGATTAACTTTGTAAGTTTTTGACATAATTTCCGACATCAGTTTTGACAGCAGTTTTCTATTTAATAAAAGTATATTATATAAATACTTTTGTAAAAATTATTCAACATTTCACAATAAATATATAAACGAAAATAAGCAGTTTAATAAATGTAACATAATAAAATCGACACGAGAATAAGACTAATTCAATACAGTGTTTTACATTAATTGAAAGCTAAAATTATTTTATCTATAAATTCACTAAATCTACATGAGTTTACTAATGACATTGTGGAATTTAAAACCATTTCAGTATCGGTTGCTTTAAAAAAAGTTGAAGCGAGGCAAAAAAGGTAAAGGACGTTTGTAAGAGACGTTTAAATTTGAATGATATTATAATGAGATCTCTTCGGTAGTTATGAGTGAGTAGTAGAACAGTATAATAGGTGGTTTCATTTTTTAAGTATAGTCAATAGTTTAGTTACCAAAATGGTTAGCTTAACTGGTTTGGTGACTTAACTTAAAAAATAAAACCACCTAATGTGCATTTGTGTTAATTTTCTAGTTGTTAAGTAATATAAGGTGTCGGAAGGTGGAAGGAATTAGAGGCGACATGTGTGATTATTTGTTTAATGAATTGGAACAAAAGAATTTATTGAGCCGGGACATAGAATCCTAATGAGTTAATGTTAAACAATTATGAAATATTAATTGAATATTACATATATTTACAAACTTTAACTAAACAATTTGTTTTATAAAAAGTAATTTTCAGTCATGAGTAATACCAATGGTGAAATTGATATAAAAATATATATACAATAATTATATGTTATAATGCGTACTTAGTAGATTGAATTTTATCACGCAAAATTAAATGATGACTGTTTAATTATACATTTTAATATTGCAAAATGTTAATCCTGCTTAATTATTGTTTCTAATTATGAGCACTTATATACAGGGTAAAATTATTATATTATAGCAATCAATACATTTTAAAAGAATATTTCAATTGTTAATTTTTTATTTGACTCGTTTCTAAAAATATACAAGTTGGTTGAAAAGTTCCGTAAACTTAAAGAGCTTTTATATCCCTTGGCTTTCACTGTGAAATGAGCTTATCACAATGGACTTCTCCAAATCTTTTCTAGAAATGACCACTTAAAATATATTTTTAATTAGGTACACATAATTATTCTAATATTTATAATATCGAATTACAAGTATGTGCTGGTGGCATACATTTTGAACCATCATTCGCTCATTATTAAACATATTCTGAAAGACGGCAAAATTAATAGTTAGCAGAGCCTGGATTTGAAATTAAGTTGGCAGTTTAGTAGTCTGACATGCTTACCCTTACACCAATAAGTCTGATATGCTTACCCTTACACCAATAAGTCTGACATGCTTACCCTTACACCAATAAGTCTGACATGCTTACCATCACACCAATAAGTCTGACATGCTTACCATTACACCAATAAATCTGACATGCTTACCATCACACCAATATATCTGACATGCTTACCATCACACCAATAAATCTGACATGCTTACCATTACACCAATAAATCTGACATGCTTACCCTTACACCAATAATTCTGACATGCTTACCCTTACACCAATAAGTCTGACATGCTTACCATTACACCAATAAGTCTGACATGCTTACCATTACACCAATAAGTCTGACATGCTGACCCAACGCCAATAAATCTGACATGCTGACCCAACGCCACTATAACAATAGATGGAGAATTGAAATTATGGATGCTCAATTTGAGTACTTAAAAGTACATTGTTGTAAATTGTATTTTTTATTGTTTTAAAGTTCTATAATCTATAATATATTACGAATATATAATTAGTCTTTAAAAAAAAGTTGAATAAGTACTAAATAATACTGTTTACTATAATTGTCAAAATTATTTGCAGTAAATGTACAAAAATTATTAATAGATAGTGTTTTTGGTACCTTAGAATAATTTATGTTGGATTCGATAAAGTTTCCGCAAAATTTTAGACATTATATTATCAAAAGTTCCTTGCTAACTTTTTAGCTATCAAGTATCCAAGAAAGCTGTTGTCAAACTTACACATTTTTTCAATGCTATATGGAATGTAACAATGACCCTCTTTTACTTTGCCAACTTTTGGCACTGAGATTAATAATATTAAGTTCTTTTATATAAATTTTAGAAAAGCAATTAAATTTAACCTGGGTTTTCAGAACTATAATTGTGATTAAATTTGATATCAAATAAATATTATTATCTTTTTAACGATGTGTCATACTGCTTTACACTTTCGCAATTAACATTTTTTGTTTGATTACTTATTTTAGATCTTTCTTTTCACTAAGATATATTGCTTATAGTTGCATATTTATATCCAGATCATACTTGCATCTCGATAGGGACGTGATTAATTAAGAAAGACATTTGCACCTTCGGGGACGTTCATTTTAATGTACTTGTTTCAAACAGTATGCAATTTAAATTACCTCAAATTTTAAGCACCCTACACTAAATTTTCATAAATTACGATAATATAATATGTCAATTTTCAACCAGTTCTTTTATGCACGTAATATATTTAAACAAATATAAAATGGATCAAATTGTTATTTTTTATTAATTAGAATGTAACATAAAAGTCACCTTTACAGGCCCAGAACCATGAAATGTCAAATATGTTTTTCTTAGAGTATTTTATGATGTTGCAATTAACTTAGCTAGTATGGCCTCTTTTAAATTAAATACACAAATACATAACAATATATATGTATATATATCTATTTTTAATATTAAAATATTGTTACGTAAAGATAATTCATTCTAATTTTTCAATTTTATACAGTTGACATTATGGAGATTATTGAGCTAAAAATCGAATACTTCTATATCATTTTTTTATACTAATTAATTAAATTATTAGCGAAATATTTTCTGGTTAAATAAATTCTATAGAAATTAATCAATGAATTTATAAAGCAAAATAAATATCCATGCATCAACTTATGTACCAGAGAACACCTAGTAAATATTGTAAGTCGAATGGAAGATAACGAAATTTATTTTGAGAATTAATTATATATATATTTATATATATATGTATATTTAGGGTGATGCAGAAAATATGGGACCAACTTTATAAGTAAGTTAATTTGAATATGACGTGACACTGAAATTCCCCATATAGTTATAAAGCAGAAAATATTTTGGATAAGAATAACACAAATTTCGGGCAATTAAGTAAAATCACCAAACTCATGAAAATACAAAATACAAAATACAATGGTTTTACTTGGCGATCTCTAAGCATATACATTTGTTTGACCTTTTACCCAGACTATATTTGTGTCACTTACATTAAACATATATTTCAAAGAAGGAATATCTAGGTAGTTTAAAAAAAGAAAAAGGATTTATGACACAAATATATAGAATTTAGTATATATACCTATACTACAAAATCACAGAGCATTATAATTAACTTACTTCTATTTTTTTTCAGTAATATCTGTAATAGTTTACCTCATAACTTTTATATACCGGACCAAGTACCAACTGTCCAATGACTTCTCAAAAATCTCAGGAGCAATTGTAACTATACGAGTACCTGCCGCTATTGGAAAGCCAGAAATACAAGTGGAATTTGGATGAACATATATTTACATATTAATTAAATGAATTACACTGACCGAGAATACCAAGGAATATATAATTCTTTTTCTGCATAAACTAGCCCCAATCGATGTGTCCACATTATAGTCAATCGGAGCTCATATTTAAGTAATCCACTTTTATTATTAGCAAATAGATTATTTAAATATAAAAATGAACAGTAATTTCATTTTTGACTATCGGGTTCCATTCGGTATAGGTGAAACACATTCCTCATAGGTGAAAACACTGTACTACAGACACGGTATGTAACATTTCAGATCCACATACTCGTAGATGAAAACACTGTACTACAGACACGGTATGCAACATTTCAGATCCACATACTCGTAGATGAAAACACTGTACTACAGACACGATTTTGGTTTATGAAGGTTCAGAGAATGCTTTCTATAGTAATTTAATTGATAATTATTATCTTTTTTTATTTAAAATAATTATAAGACAATTAAAAAAAAAAACTCAAATATTTGACAATAGTTGATTGTTACAATTAGATAAATGAGCAGATCTAATTGTCTAAAAAATAATTGCTTTTATTTTTTTATTTCATGTTGAAAATAATTAATTTTAGAAAATTAAACATACAATAATTTCTCACGGTGAAGTGCAGGCATACTATTTATCGATTTTTAATTATTTTAATCAATATGCTGTTTTATATCTTTCCTTAGAAAAAATATTTACTATCTTTAGATTCTTTTAACTGAAATCAATTGATTGCTTTCAGTTATTCAATTAGTATTTATATAATTAAGATTTTAAAAGCTTTTTGTCTTATTACAATCCATTTTAATATTTGTTGTCCATTGTATCATTTTGGGAGCTAGTATTTAACAGTAGTATTTTAAATTTTGATATCACATTTTCACAAACAATTTTTTTGGTTTGAAAACTGAATCCAGTCAACAAAACATCAGCCATTATACTTGTAAATTAATTCAAGTATTCTGTTATATATTTTATATATGGATATAATATATATTAAAACTGGATTTTCTTTATCTGCAAATCTGAATTATCAATATAATTATAATTCGGGATATATGTAGAGAAAAAACTATAGTGAAGTATCCTCAAGTCTGTTACTATGTATTCAAAATATATTTATTTATCGCTGTAAAGAAGTTTACGAAATAAATATTTATTACATTTAGAATTACAATATTTTAATAAAAAATAAGCTCACGTATTCCAAAAAGGAAGTTTTTTTTACTATCTTTGCGCATGTAATATATACTTGTTAATTATTAATTATATATTAATTAATATCCATTAAAATGCAATAGTGAGTCAATATTATATGCAGTCGTAGGTATAATAATATGTGCACATACAGCTTAAGATCAATAATGCGTGAATAATACGTTGCGAAGCAGACAGGGAAATTGATGTTCACATACTCAGGATGTATATGTCGATGCATATAAAACAAAACGTAAAGGAAATCCGTCAAATCCCATGAGGTTTCAATACCAGATTTTTTGTTTCGAGAAAAACAATGACAGCTTAATATGCTGCCTCTCAACTTTTATGCCCGAAGTATGAAGGGTTCCATGAAAATAAGGAAGCACTCCTCGTTGTTACCAGCGAGGATTCTCTACCTCTTCTTAGAATATGTTATATTTTATTCAACAAAACTAGATTGGTTTATATCTTAAAAGTTTTCTCTCAAGTCACAACACAAGTCTGAAATAGAAGCATATATATATATATATAACGTGTGGTCTGCATGACCTTAATCTATGCATGTGTGTCCTATCTTTTACTTGCTAACATGATCCGTCTAACAGCCTAATCATCGCCAGCTAAATCCCCAAAACAGACATATCGCAGTTTTTGCAAAAATTTCTCTCTGCCATTTTGTAGGCATCTACATTATACCCGCCCAAGCAAACAAAACTTTGAAGTGACAATAGACTATATATGTATATGTAAACTCTATTTGCCATCCGTTACAGTAACTAAGAGCTATTTTGTATGTGTAATAAATGCCTCTTATACATAACAAATATGTGTTGTTGTCTTCCACAGTTTTGTAATTCGAAAGAAAACTTATAAGTTCAACAGCAAATACTGGGTTTATTAGATAAAGGATAAATTACAAAAGGATATATTTAAAAAATATAGTCGAACTAAAAAATGACCAATATATATAGAACAACTTTAATAATTATTCAAAATAGAAATCTGTAGACTATATATTTTTCTTTTCACAAAATATTTTTTTGTGAAAATTAAGTATACTTGCAAAATATGAATTATTATGTACATTAATATTGTCAGCAATAATATTTGTTGCTATTAAAAACATAATACAAACATTTCGATAATATATGAAAAAACATTATATACGCAGGGCCGTAGCATTACTTTTTAAAGTGGGGAGTTTTTATAAAAAAAAGCACATCTTTCTCAAAAATGTCACTTTATAAAACTGAAAAATTCGATTAGCAGCAAAACGTCTATTTATTAAAATTGTAATTATAAGTACATATGTAATGCCAAATACAGATACAGAAAAAATGTTATGTATAATGAATTA